>PVKS010042279.1:0-15527 GCA_004027875.1 Aplodontia rufa
TATTTCATTTCTCTGAAGTTGTTTTTCTTTTTCTGATTGCTTAGTCGTTTTCACTTTAGAGAGTGTCAATATCTGCTGAAGTTTGAATTTAGGCTCTTATTTTAAAGTTTGGAATTAAAAAGCTCTGGGGAAATCTGAGAAGCAGCCAGGTATAATAAGAATAAGAATGAAATAAAACCAGATGTGAAAAGACAAGAGGCAGGATTGAGCTTGATCCATTGACAAAAAAAAGGGTTAAAAATGGGATGAAAAATTGGAATATGGTGAGGGAAAGAAGAGATATAAGAGATCAATTTTATATCCCAGAAATAAAATATCAAGCTTGGACTGAAGCTCAGGCCACAGAGTTTCATAACTTGTATGTGAAAAGTAGGAGGCACACAATCTGTCCAGGTTCATGTCTGACTCCCGCTGCGTCCTACAAACTCCAAGGACACACAGACAGCTACCCTCCTTCCAGCTCCCTTCATGAATGCTGTTTTATAAGTCACTTATAACTTTGTCTTTCAGCATACTGTTGAATTCTCAGTTCATTCAATATCAACTTCCACATTTCTTTGGTGCAGAAAGTTAAGACCTATAAACTTATTAACATTTTTATCACTAAAAGTTCTCTATTAGAATTTACAATTACAGTGAGAGAATATAAACACACAATTCCTAATGTCATTTAAAGTTCCCAAACCCCAAATGAAGGGGAACATGACAGCTCGACAGAGGAAAGCGGTGTGTTTACCTAACTTGGGGAAATGCCATTGAAAGGCCCCATGGGGGAAACTTAGCTTAACTCAAAGTATATTACATTTTAAAAGCAGAAGAAAGACAGTGAACTCCCTGAGACATTTCCCCAAAAGGCATTCATTACATGAAGACAGTAAATCCCACAGTGTCACTGTACTTTTTGTTCCAAGTGTTCAGTTATTTTCTTGAGAGATGTGGAATTATAAATGTTAACAACATGGCCATAACAGTTCCCGGAAAAACATCCCACAGGACAGTACTTAAATTGTAAGGATTCAAGACTTTTAGGGTACAAATGTAATCTGCTCTTGTCATGGAGAGAATGAGAGTTAGATGACTCTTGGGGTGTTTTTCTCTTCAATTGCCAGCTGTGGCTCCCAATTCTCAGGGAAAGAGAGGAAGAAGTAAGAATGACTCTCATATAGGAATAAGAATTCTCTGTCCTGGTTCTACTTTATTGTAAAAGCCTTGCCAAAAAGTTATCTGATATATGTTTCAAATGCTCTGTAGTCATTTACAGACTTTCCTGGCATTTACATCTGGTCTTGCTGGGGCAGCTCAGGAGCTAAGTCATTGTCTAGGGGAAAGTTTATGCAGTGCTGTTAGTGAGCTGCTGTACAATGTGACACTGGTCCAAATGGCCAAATGGCACTTTAAATATTAACTTCCAGTAATGAACTAGCCATGCACTTTGTGACATCTGTAATGCATAATCAGGAAATAATTCTTCACGACTGAAAGTTGCCTTTATTTGACCTTCCACCACAGTGACCTCTCTTTGCAAAAACATTGTGTACAATAGGTTATAGGACCTATTTCGTGGTTTAAGGACCATTTCATGTAAATACCCTGGGAATTTTCTAAACTGAACTAATGGGATCCATCACATATTGCAGTTGTGTTGAGACCCAGATGTCCCAACCCTGCCTGACCTGAGTCAGTACCCCTCACAGATCCATCCTCAGTTTCCTCCAGCTCAATTACCACTGTCTAAAGTTAACTCATTTTTATGTTAACTTCAGGTTGTCTGTCTTCCCTCACTAGACTGGGGGAGGGGAAGGGTGGTGGGAGTTCTCCAAGGACCTTGTATTCCTCCTCATTTGTGTTCACTGCTGTTTCCAGCATCTGCAATAATGCTTGGTATTTCATTGGGTGAAATATGGCTCCATCGTGCATGCAGACATTGATGATTCCCCGGAACTGAACCCCAGTAAACAGCTTTTTCTCCTTTGTTTCACTGATCCGTTTGTTGGATTCTACTGAAAGACAGCAAATGTGGAGGAAATTGCTGGAGCTAGCACTTACTCCAAAATGCCTTCCTTGCAGACCACACATTTGCAATGTAAACCTGTCATAAAACAAGAAAATTCTCCTCTCATTATTTGTGCCTTTTCCCACTAGAAATTAAAAAATTAAAATTAAAATTAAAAAAAAAACAGAAGAAATTAGCAGGAGTGGGTGGAAAGTGAAGTCAATAACTGGAAGGAGCTATCATTTCTCTCAACTTCACTTTTCCCAAAGGAAGGTGGTAAAAGCAGCGGTGTGAGGAGAGTTGCAGGCTTCACCCACCTGAGAAGAAGGGGGCCTGGGTGGAATGCACAGAAGGCAAGAGGGACCCATGGCAGCCCCAGCATCTGCTTCCTTCAAAATAGGGGGAAAGCAGCTAGACCACACCTTCTTCCTGTGCTGTCCCGTGCCAAGCATTCTACCTTCTCTGGCATAATATGAATCCCTCTGGCCAGCTGCTTCTCCTCTCCTATAGCAGCGGTCTAACCCCTCTTGCTTCCTGACCCTATTCTCACATGGATCCTGACCATGGAAACTTAGAGGTCAACAAAGCTTTGGACATTTGCCAAGAGCCACACAGTCAGCAATTCTCAGGTCCCTTCCCTTGAGGCTCTTCTGAAAACTAAACAAAGGAAATATTATTTAAATGAAATGAAAAAAAAAACACTACTTCTACTACCCACATTTCCTAAAGCTTAAATTGAATTTGAATAGGACAGATCTGTGGCTGCCACCTTTTCAAGACTCAGCCGGATGAGGGCCAAAGTAAGATCTGGAGCTTTTGGTGTAAGTTGAGAAGAAAGGAAACCTAAATACTCTGTTGCCAAGATGAATAAAAGCTTTTTTAAAAACACATTTTTCTGAGATGCCAACAGAATCAAGAAGCCTTAGATAGTTAGTAAACATTAGGAGTAGTTTTCTTATTTTTCACTGATTGTTATACATTAATGCATTACACACAAAGCCCTGAAGAAACAAGAGGAAAATATATACTATGCACTGATATAAACTATCTTGTCAGCATGAGAAGGTGAAAATAAAATTGCTAAAAATATTTGTTTATTCAGTTTCAGCCAGTTGACAATAAAACAGAATGTATCAATGTCTCAGTAGACAGTAACTTCTGTTTATAAGAATATCTAACAGGGGCTGGAGCAGTGGCTCAGTAGCTAAAGCACTTGCCTGGCATGTGCAAGGACCCGGGTTCAAATCCCAGCACCACATACACAACTAAATGTCAGAGAAATGAAAGCCAGATGGAAAAATAAACAGTACTGATTCCCTCTCATTCTTTCTTAAAAAAAAAAGGAAGAAAGAAAGAAGCACCCATTGGATCACAGGGAGCCTCCAAGTTACAATAGCACAGCATCCTAAAGTTTCAGCTTCTGGACTGGCATGGTCTTTGGGTGACCTTGAAACATAAAGTGCTGTATTACCAGGAGGACACGCAGCACAGATGCTGCTACAAGAGCCATCACAGGCATGCATGCTTCATGACTGAACTTTGCCTTTATAATTCTAAGCAAACTAGTGGAATCCATCGCATAATATTCCAGTTGTGTATAGACTCAAATGTCTCCACCCTGCTCTGTTCATAAGTAGCTCAAAATTTT
This sequence comes from Aplodontia rufa, assembly GCA_004027875.1. Classification (NCBI taxonomy): domain Eukaryota; kingdom Metazoa; phylum Chordata; class Mammalia; order Rodentia; family Aplodontiidae; genus Aplodontia; species Aplodontia rufa. The sequence goes on from PVKS010042279.1 coordinate 3,642, forward strand.
GCCAATAGAACATTTTGGAAATTATTGTTTTGGAAGAACCAAAACAATGTAAGAATACAAGTTCACTTTTTACATTGTTCATCAATTATCATATCTATCTAGAGTCAAACTTATTATTTTTATGTACCTTTTGTACTAAACAAATGCTATAATGATGTTTTCATACTCACATGTGTCATAGCAAAATGCACCAAAATAGATACAGAATGCCTAAGTTCTAAGACCAGCTCTCTCAGTGATTCACTTTGTAACCAATAGAAGCATAATATTTCTATTTTCATTTCCTCATTAGTAAAACAAAACTAATGACACTTCTCAAATATTGTGAGATGTATAAAAGATGATTTAGGGGCTGGAGCGGTGGTTCAGTGGTTTTGGTGCTTGCCTGGCAAGCACAAGGACCCAGGTTCAAACCCCAGCACCATGTCCACAACTAAGTGTTGGAGCAACTAAGGCCCTTTTGAAAAACTCAATAAAGTTGTTTCTCTCTTTCTCTTTCTCTCTCACTGTCCCTCTCTCTTTAGAAAAGAAAAAAAAGATGATTTAGATTTTTTGACCTCTTTAAGAAATAATTTCTAAATATTTAAGATAGGATTATCATTCAAAATAAGTGAATACAAAACCAAATATGAGTAGGAATCTGTATTTATAATATATTGATCCACCATAAATTATACATCCTGATGTTAATAATAGTGATAATAATACCTATTTATTTAGATATGCTAGGCCTTCTATGTTGTGTATATGTGTGTGTATACACACATATATATATATATTCTAAAATTTAGTGCTGAACATTATCTTCATTTTAGAAATTAATAAAACAGGTACAGAGAGGTTAAGTGAGTGGGAGATCTGACAGTTAAATTCATGAATATTTGTCCTCAAAACACCTACTCTCATCTTGTCCCTCTGGGGATGAATGCCTGATTTTTGAAATGTGCTCAGTTTCACATTTTAAGTTCATAAGATTGGTATATTTTAATCTTATGGTGCCATTTGTGAACTTTTACCCTCAAAGAATCAGTTATTCACTTCTCTACAATTGTACCATCCTTCCATCTATCCATCTGTCCATTACACACTCAACACATTCATTAAATACAACTTCTCCACATCAGGCTCTGAGCCAGGCTTTGTGATATGATGGTGAGTAAAATAGACAAAGTCTCTGCCTTCATGAAGCCTAAATTCTAGTGCAGAGCCACATACTAAATAAAGAACTAAATGAGTCAGAATAGCACATTGCAATTTCTGCCCTGAAAGAGGAAGACTGAAATGTTAATGTAAGACTAGGTGGAGCCAATTTAAATTTAATACACATTTATGTGTAAATAACATTTTACAGCAGAATTATGGAGGAGAAAGATGAGTGCCTCCAGGAAGAACTGGGCCAGAGAGGTCAGGCAGATCAAAACTCAGAGACAGGTGGGTTTGCTCTGTGCCGGGAATAAGAGCAGTGTGTCTGCAATGTAAGTGATGACAGAATAATATGCCATGAAGTTGGAGAAGTAAGCAGGAAGCACGTTGTGTAAGGAGTCTGAATTTTATTCAGAGAAATTGGGAAATGTTTCCTAAGGATGATTCAAAGTTTCCATACTAGATAGAGGAGATCCAAGAAAAAAGGAACAAGAAGGGGTGTGTATGTTGAATATTTCATTTCTAGGTGATGTCATCTGTCTGGTGTACTGAAAAGAGACTTGTATAAGAACTCTGAATAACAGACATTTAAACCCTGCTTAGATTTGTTTTGGACAAGTTCGTGCACATATTTTCATTGTGTAAATGTGGATAATGATTACTTTTCACTCTGATAGGATATCCATGAGGAACACCAGAATTTATGAAATTCTATACACTTTACTTGGTAAAGACACAATGCCTTGCCATGTTTACAGCCTGCCATTAGCCAGGCAATCCAATCCTCAAAACTCAGCTTCTAAAGTCAATAGAGAAAATTCATATTATTCTTGTTTGTTATATCCAATTTTGTCTACCCAGCACTTTAGAAGGTTTTTGTATTTTTTTTTAACAAGAAGCATTATTCCTACAATAGATCAATGCTTTCTATTCTGGGTGAATACTATTGTGCTTGTATTTTTCCCTAGGGGTAGGGAAAGAAGGAATATTCTACCTTTAATCTAGGATCATAAAGTCTGAAGTTTCTATAAAGACTTAGGATTTCCCAATTACAGGCTCAAAAGAGTTTTTAATGCGATACTGTATTTAATCTAGTAAATTTTGATCCTTTTTTAAAACAACTGATGATGTAGAATTCATGCAATGACCATGGCTCTGAAAGTGCACTCTCCTGAGGTGTACCTCAATAAGCAGGATGTAGTGATACCTCACCACCTTCTGTTTTTATGCTCTCAGGCCACAAACTAAATATTGTTCACCTTTTACTCATGCATTAAACATGTCTGTTTATCAAGTTATGAAAGTGAAGTTTGGAGCAGCCATGTGACTTTCCCAGAGTTACAGAGGCCGAAAGTGGTGGACCTGGGATTCAGATTTATGCATGGGTCTGATCTCTGAGCCATACACCTAACTCATACAGCAGTTTATGTTTTAGACAATCATAGTAGAATTATCTGGAAGGCCAAAGCAGGACCAGTGACTACCACAGTAATGTTCTTTCTAAATATAAGAAGACAAAATTTATTTTGAGTAAAGAGGAAGCTTTTCTTCATTTTGAAAATTGATTTCAATTTCCTTGATATTGATATTAATATCAAGACTTGAAAATATCAGTGTAGTAGGAACATTTTAAAGAAGCAATTATCTAAAGAATGAATTGACCCACAAGAAGTATATATTAAAAATGTTTTAAAACTCGAGGCACTTGAATAGAAATAGCACAGGACAGGGAACTCTATCTGGTGAAGTTGATTCCCAGTTCTCATGGTAAATTTCTTTCTTGACCTTGAACAATGTGTTTTACATTTTTTACATCTCAATTTCTTATAAATGAGAAGGAGTCAAAGATAGCAGTTCCTTCAGGCCAAGGATATATTTGTTGTGGAAGAGATGTCCTATTGGGCAAAATTTTGAGCTACTTAAGAACAGCACACAATAACAATAAGATGGTAAAAATATGTGAAACAATCAAAACTAAATCGCAATAGTTCTGAGCCCCTTTATACCACAGTTCTCAGTAAGATTGATTATTCTGGTCATAGCCACATTTTCAAAAAACCAAAACCATCTAATTCTAGTAATTCATTGACTCCTATTTCTAAACACCTAGTATGTCCATTTTGTGTCATATATTCTGCCTCATTGCTAATATGCTTTTAGACAGATATAGCAGAACTAATGTATTAAAACATGACCTTTATTTATTTTATGATTAATCTTTACATACTCAATATTAAATCACGTCATTAAAGTAGCCGATATGGATTGTGACCTTGATTTCCTGATTTAGAGAAATAAAAAGAATAAAACATATTTTTCATAAAATCTAAGTAGAAGTAAGTTATAAATGTGAAATGCCAAGTCCCTTGAAATTCATATGAACTTCTAAAATATCTTTTTGTCAAATAAAAGATCTATCCAAATATCAATAGATCAAATAATGCAATATTAAAAACTTTTTTCTTTCTTGATCAAACACAGTTGGTGTCTTGGAGAATAACTAAGGTATTATCTTATCAAAACATGTCAAATCAACATCATAATATTTTTATCAGGAAAAACAAGTGTACAGAACTTATCCAAGGGAGAGGGAAAAAAATGTGCTTGCTTTTATTTATATCAAAAAGCATGAAGACAATCATATAGTTTGATAAAATTAGCCATAAACAAGAGAATCTCCAGATAAAGGAAATAGAATTCACCAATATGAAATATGCTATAAGATTATACAAAGAGACTTGGCCATTATCTCAGATATTATTAATTAAACCACATATTCAAATGAGCCTCAATATCTCAAACACCTACTGAGGTCGTGTGTTTGAAGTATGCTTGCTCATTGTGTGTCACATGACATACTTCATATAATCAAGTAGTAAAGGAAGTGCTTGAAATTCAAAGAGAAGCTATCAGATTTTTTTAAAACAATGCCCATTGCTTATTGATCTGATCTGCACAATGGTGAGAAATTTGACTGAAACAAATATATCCATGAAAATCCACAGCATTTTATTCATTCAAAGAAAAATTTTATCACACTGAATTGTTGAAGTTCTTGTTCATAAAAGGAAGCTTTCTGCAAAACAAATTAATTGATATTATTAGGGAAATCTAAATGTGTCAGATTATCATTGAATCTGCTGAAGGGCTGAGTAAAAACCATGAACAATTCTATTTTGTTGTTCCTGCTGGAAGAAAAAGGAATAACGTGGTGTGGTAGAGTGAACATGGGTTTTAAATTAGAGTGACCTGCAGTCAGATTATTTCTTTGCCTCTTCCTTGTTCTGCAACTCATCAGAATAAATTATCCAATTTCCCTGAAACTTATGCATGAAATCAAAATAATACCTAACATGGACTGTTATGAGCAAACAATAAGACATGCCTTTCTTTACTTATCATTAATTCCTTGATTCTTTCTGAGGAGTTTAAAGCTAAAAATATTTCTGATGACAAAGTAATTTAGCAAACTGGTAGTTGTAAGTTAAAGACTATAACATTGACATTCTTAGAGCAGAACTACTGAAAGCTTCCACTAATACTAAATTCATGCTTGGGCATTTCAGAGATCACTGTTTTAAAACGCTGCCCATGAACAATTTATTAGCAATATTTATGAAAAATTCATCCTTGTAAGATGTGAAAAGTACTCTTCCTTTTAACACGTATTTGCCTCTCTTTATTCTACCATCAGGAGCATTCAGACATTTGAAGACTACTGGGAGCCCACCTTAAGACTTTTCTCTAGCCTGATGTTCCCAAGCTCTACAAACCTTTTGTCATTGAGGCACTCTTTAACAAATTCCAATACGTCAAATAATTCTTATGTAACACCAAACATCATACTCCAGAAATTTCCTTACTGGTACAGAGTAATTATGTTAGTATGAATGTTTATTGCATACTGATTTATATGCTTAGATTGTCATAATTATCACTTGTTATCAATTACCATTTTAATACTATGGGTACCAAGTGACTTATGGAAAACTGAAAGACAACATTGAGATTAATTCTATTAAATAATGAAGCATGGATATGGGCAGAGAACAGTAAGCTGGAGCATTTGGCGGGGGTGGTGTTGGAAGGTAGATACTTAAGTCCAAGAATGCTCCCACGAGGAGGAGGCATTTGGAGAAACCTGAAGTTAAGGAGTGGACCAAGTCAGTGCCCAGTGAAACTGTGTGCCATGAATAGGAAAAGACTAGCAGTAAATGCCCCAGGTGAGACAGTGTTGGCAGATTAAGGGATGTTTAGGGAGAGCAAGCTGCCTAGTATGACTGGCAAAGACTAAGCAAGGTTGGAGAATGAGTCAGTTAGGCAAGAGCCAGATCATATAGGACTTCGTAGGCAGTGGAAAGAGGCACAGAGCTGGAAAGCACCTTGCATAAGGAGACAGAGCTGACACTATTATTATCTAACTCTAGACCTCACAGAACTTAGTCACTTTGATGCCCTTGTCGTGAATAGCATATTTTACTCTCTTTTTTTCACTGATTGATCTCACAACACACTGATGGCTTATACTGAACTTCCTGCCAACTAAAATATTTAGGTTTTTTTTTATGGAAACTCTTGCTAATTTGGTTGTGTCCTCTCATGTTTCTGTAAATGATAGTTGAAGAGGTTTACATTTATTCATATAATACTTCGTCTTGCTTTTCAATCTTATTTATTGATTACATGTGTTCTGATAAACTTGACTTCCACATCTTCATCCAAAATCCTAATAAAATGTTGAACTAGAGAAGAGTACAATGACTCGTCCTGACTGATACAAATGCCTGCAGGTTAGCACGAGTCCAAGAAATTGTCCTAAGGTAGACTTGTCCAACAAGTTGTGAATCTGCTTTTACCCTGAAATTTTTCATATGGAAGTTGATTAATGAATATTTGTCTAAGTTTCTGCAGCATTCTCATGAATGTCTAGACTAATGCATTTATTAAACAGAAAATGTGAAATTAGCTTCATTTAGTGTGATATGTTTATCAAGCTCCAGAAAATTACTGATGTTTACTAAATATGTTTCTAAGATGTTAAAAGAGTTCTCCTAATCATCTGTCCTGAAGTTTTGTCATGAATAAATATTACATATTCTCCACCAGAGGTTAAATATCTGTTTGAAAATGAGCCATTGTTTGTGTATCTCATGTCTTGGGAAACCAATACTAATCCATATAAATTCCTGAATTGTTACTGTCAGTGATTCTGTGATTTAATCTATTACTTATGGTACTGCGTTTGGCTACAAGATATCAACTTTATTATTGCAGGAAGATTTAGTCTTGCTTCCTCGTGATTCTCTTGTATCCAGTTTGTTTTACCATCCCCACATTGAAGATTACTGCTATTCGTGGAAGCTATAGAAGGAAAAAACATACCTGGAAATACAACCAACTATTTTTCCTGTTTTATATGACATCAATTGCCAAAAATACTGAGTCTAGTCCTTCTTTGTTCTCTTTGCTGTAGACCGATTACAGAATCCTTTTTATGCCATTAGCTTTTGTCCCAATTTTCATTATACTTTGGATTTTTGCCCATTTGGCATAATTCTTAGAAGTTTGAATCTTTCTTTTACCTTTGGTCTTGATTAAATGTTCTTTTATTTCCTTTTTCTGCACATGTATTTAAAATATGGATTTATAATGCATCACTCCATGCAGATACTTTACTTCCTTTAGATTGTCTGCCTACTGTCTTCTTAATTTCAAAGATTTTGTGTTTGTATTATAAAAATAAATATTTTAGAATCTCTGTACTAACAGAGCCTTAATAATGCACACATTTAAACCACCAACTTTAGAAACCATGGCATGTATGAAAGGAACGTTAGTGGTATTTATTACTCTTTTTAAAGATTTCATATCTTTGAGAAGTTTTAGGTTCATAGCAAAATGAGAGAAAGGTACAGAGGCTTCCATAGATACAATCCCTACATGTGCATGATCTTCCCACCATCAACAGCTCCAAAAAAGTACACATTTGTTACAACTGAGGAACCTACAGTGACACATTGTAATCATCTAAAGTCTACATTAGGGTCACTCTTGGTATGGTACATTTTGAGTGTCTGGACAAATGCATAATGACAGTGACATGTATCCACCACTATAGTATCATACAGAATAATTTCACTGCCCCCAAAGTTTTCTGTGCTCCACCTGCCTTGTTCCCTGGCAGCCACTGATCTTTTCATGCATCCCTAGTTTTACCTTTTCCAGAACACCATAGTTAAAAATCACAGGATATAGCCTTGCCAGATTGACTTCTTTCACTTAGCAATACGGATCTACGTTTCCTCCATGCCTTTTCATGGCTTCAAGATCAATTCTTTTAGCACTGAATAACATTCACCTGTCTGGAAGTACTGCAGTTGATGTTATCTATAGTAGTCACCTATCGAAGGACATCCGTATGCTTTCCAAGTTTTGTCATGTAGGAATAAAGCAGCTATAAACATCTATGTGCAGGTTGTGGGTAGACATGAGTTTTTAATTCCTTTGGGTAAACAGCAACAAATATAATTGGTGCATCATAAGATAATAGTATGCTTAATTTTGTAAGAAAGCTCATAACTTGTCTTCCAATGTGACTGTTCTGTTTCACATTCCTACCAGCAATGAATGAGAGCTCCGAGTGCTCTAAATCCTTTCAGCATTTGGTGGTGTAACTATTCCAGATTTTGGCCCTTCTAATAGCTGTGTAGTAATATCTTATTTTCATTTTAATTTACATTACCCTGATGACATGTAAAGCATTAGCTTATTTATCATCTGCCTATCTTCTTTTTTCAGATATTTGCTGAAGTCTTTGACCCATTTTTAATCAGGTTTTATGTTTACATATTGTGAATCTTAAGAGTTCTTTATAAATTTCAGTACATCTTTTATCAGGTGTGTCATTTTCAAAAATTTTTCCCACACTGTGACTTGTCTTTTCAGACTCTCAACAGTCTTACAGAAAGCACAAGTGTTTGAACCATAGGAATAAATGGTTTTAGAATATCTGTGTACTAATAGCATCCTAAAAATGGCTTATCAATTCTTTCTTGGACCATGCATTGCGTATTGTATCTAAAGTTATCAATAAACCTGGATAATATAAATTTTCTTCTATGACATCTTCTAGGAGTTTTAGAGAGAGAGACAGCTAGAGAGAGACAGAGAGAGAGAGAGACGGAGAGAGAGTATGTGTGCACGTGCGCTGAGGAATCAATCCAAGGACTCTAACATGCTAGGTAAAAGCTCTACCACTGAGCTACACCTCCAACCCCATATAATTTTGTGTTTTACATGTAGAATTATGATACATTTTGAGTATCTTTTTGTGAAAAGTTTAAAATCTACGTCTAGATTTTTTTCTTTCTTTTTTTTTTTTTTTTTTTTGCATATAAATGTTCAATTGTTCTAGCACCATCTGTTGAAAGGACTATCTTTTCTCCATTGTATTACCTTTGCTCTTTTGTCAAAGATCAGTTGACTGTATTTATCTAGGTCTATACCTGGGCTCTTTATTCTGTCCCATTGATCTATTTGCCCACTCTTTTGCCAATACCACACTTTCATGATTACCGTAGCTTTATAGTAAGTCCTTGAAGTCAGGTAGTGTCAGACTCAAACTGTGTTCTTTTCCTTGGATACAGTGTTAGATGCTATTTTTATAGCAGTAAGAAATGCAAGTAATGTAAATGACTAGCCATTGCAGACCAATTCAATGAAACTTGAAAATACACTGAATCATTAAAAACAAATTGTTAGACTGATGTAAGTATGAACAAAATTTTAAATCTCTGTTAGAAAAACATCACTCTTCTCACAATATATCCAGGTAGCATGTTGGGTATTTGTAAAATAGCATTGTTTCCATTTCTACCATCCCTTACATTTCCTCATATATTCTACACCATAGAACAATCTATTTCTTAGCACCTTAACAGTGTTTATTTTGTTGACATGAACTGCTGGTTTCTATTGAACATATTATACCAATCCATTTCCTCATTTTGGCCCTGAGTTACAATTAATCACTTTAGCAAAGTAAACATTCAATTATAAAGGCAAAGTAAACAAGTTTGTCTTCTCTGAATATATCATTCAGATTTTACCTAAAGCAAAGCTGGCTCAGCAGTATTGAAAATATTTATCACGTAACTTTATTTCTTAAAAATTTGTATTTGAATTCCATGAAAAACCCCACAATTTATTATGAATTCAATGAATCATAGTAATAGCACACTAAAAAACTAAAATTAAGAAATCCCATTCCCATTTCCATAAAGCAAAGTCATATCAACAAGGAAAAGAGGCCATAAAGTACTTGGGAGGCTGATTTTACTTTATCTTTTCAGTGACTGGGTTCATAGATTACTTTAAGGATTTTTTTATTTATTTATTTTTTTATTTTTCATGTTGGGGATCAAACCCAGGGCCTCGCTTATGCTAAGCATATATGCTCTATGACAGCTTTACCCCCAACTCTGGTGTTTGTTGTTGTTATTGTTTGTCCTTAGGCAGGTTTTCACTGTGTTGCCCAAGTTGGCCTCAAATTCATGCACTTAAGTGATCCACCTGCCTCAGCCCCCGGAGTAGCTGGGACTATAGGGACACACCATGATACATTAGTTCAAACATTTGAAGGAAAACATGCTGTGAAACAAAGTTTCTAATTTCATTGGATTATATGAATTTATTTTTATTTATCAATTTATTTTGATCAAATTTACTATATGTTTCTTATAGCATTAACAAATGTATCCGAGATGGTACATTTAACAGTATGACAATCCTGAAACTTTGAAATAAATTATTTTTAAAAAACAGATTTTTTTTATTAGATGGATATAGAGTTACAATTGAGGGGGAAACATTATCAAACATTGAAGAGCCAATGTATATATACTTAGTTATCCAGGGATAATTCCATGTCATGGATGCCCAGCTTGGGTTCGCCATGTTGCTGTTTCCCCCAGAAGAACCCCTGAGTTAAATGGATATCTCATGGAGATCAGATTTCCTTCTGAGATGAATTCCCCATATTCCCACCCTCCAGTCTCCTAGGTGTTCTTCCTAAGGCCTCCACTGACCCTGTCCCCCACCCAACACCTCCAAGTATCCAAGGGAGTCATCTGCCTGTTGTGTTGAAAATCATACAATTTGAAGTTATTATTAGCTTAAACATCTAACATACTGCTTCCCAATGTATTCTAGCTTTCACAGATGAGAGAAACCATTCAGCCCTTGAGTCTCTGAGATTTGGATACTTCACTGAGCATAATTCCTTCCATCTCTAACCTTTTGATGATATCCATAATATCGTCATCTCTAATAGCCGAGTAGTATTCCATTGTATATATGTACCAAAGTTTTTGTATCCACTTGTCGAGTGAGGGGCATCTGGGTTGGTTCCATAATCTAGCTATAATAAATTGAGCTGCTATAAACATTGAGGAAGCCACATCACTATAATATGCTGATTCCAGCTCTTTGGGGAAAATACCTAGGAGTGGGATACCTGGCTCATAAGGTGGTTCCAGCCCTAATTTTTTGAGAATTCTCCACACTGCTTTCCATAGTGGCTGAACCAGTTTGCAGTCCCACCAGCAGTGTGACAGTGTTCCTCTTTTCCCACAGCCCCTCCAGCATCTTTTGTTGTTCGAATTCTTCATTTTTGCAACTGTAACAAGAGTGAGGTGGTATCTCACTGAAGTTTTGATTTGCATTTCCCTTATAGCTAATGATGTGGAACACTTTCTCATATATTTATGGGCTTTCTGGACTTCCGCTGATGAGAAGTTACTTTTTAGATCTGTAGCCCATTTATTGATTGGATTATCTGTGGTTTTTGTGCTTAGTTTCTTTAGTTCCTTGTGTATTCTGGATATTACCCTCTGACCGAGGTGTAGCAGGCAAAGGTTTTCTCCCATTCGGTATGTTCTCTCATGATTCTCTTGACTACATCTTTCACTGTGCAAAAACTTTTTAGTTTAATTGCATCCCATTCATTTGTTCATGACTTTACTGCTTGAGCCATGGGAGTTTTGTTAAGGAAGATGCTACCGACTCCTATGTCCTGTAGTGTTGACCCTACTTCTTTGTCCAGTAAGTTTAAAGTTGTTGGCTTAATATCCAGATCTTTGACCCATTTTGATTTAATTTTTGTGCAGGTCAAAAGATAAGGATCCAGCTTCAGTTGTCTACACATGGCTGTGCAATTTGTCCAACACCATTTGTTGAACAGGCTATCTTTCTTCCACACTATGCTTTTGCCCCCTTTATCAAATATCAAAAAGTTAAAGATATGGGGGTTTGGCTCAGGATCTTCTATTCTGTTCAACTGATCTTCGGTTGTGTTTTGATACCAATACCATGCTGTTTTTAGTACTACGATTCTGTAGTATAATTTCAGGTCAGGGATTGAGATACCCCCCATTTCTTCCTTTCTATAGAGTAATGTATTGGCTAGTCTGGGTCTCCTGTTATTCCATATGAACTGGCAAATTGCTTTTTCTATATCTGTGAAGAATGCCATAGGTATCTTGATGGGGATTGCATTAAATCTGTATAGGGATTTAGGTAGAATGGCCATTTTTATTATATTGATTCTGCCTAACTATAAGCATGGAATGTTTTTCCATCTACTCAGGTCTTCTGTAATTTCTTTTTTTAGTGTTTGATAATTTTCTTTGAAGAGGTCCTTAATATCCTTTGTAAGGTTAATGCCCAAGTATTTCATTTTTTTTT
>PVKS010042280.1:0-15524 GCA_004027875.1 Aplodontia rufa
TCTGGATTACACCCACAAATAATAACGGTACCACATATCCATGAGGTGGGTAGAAACCCAGAATTTTGCTGGACAATTCCTAGCCACAAACATCATTTCAATAATAATGCAAGATGACACAGGAACCTGAAACAGACAAATATCAATGAAATTGAAACAGTACTTCACATTTCTCCAAATAAAGCAAGCCCAGGACCTGATAAATTCACAGCTGAGTTCTATCAGATCTTTACAGGAGAACTAGCTCCTCTCTTTTTTAAGTTATTCAACACAATTGAAAGGGATGGAACCCTTCCAAACACTTTTTATGAGGCAACCATAACCCTGATACCAAGACCCAACAAAGACATAACAAGAAAAGAAAAATACAGACCAATATCCAAGATGAGTATAGACAAAAAAACATCCTTAATAAAATTCTAACATAGTGCAGTCAAAAACATGTCAAAAAAATAATACACAACAAACCAAATATACTTCATTCCAGTGATACAACACTGGTTCAACATATGCAAATAAGTAATTGTGATTCATCACTTAAACAGAGCTAAAGACAAAAACCACATGATCATCCTAATTAATTCAGAAAAGGCTTCTGATAAAATCCAACAGCCATTCATGTTCAAAGCACTGGAGAAGTTACGGATCAAAGAACTTACTATAATCTTATAAATGCCATTTATAATAAACCCATAATTAACATTATCCTAAATAGAGAAAATCTGAAAACATTTACATTAAATTCAGAAACAAGACCAGGTTGTCCATTCTCACCACCTTCATTCAGTATAGTCATCTAAATATTAGAGCAATCAGATAAAAGAAGGAAATCAGGGGAATAAGAATAGGAATAAAGGAAGTCAAATTGTATTTATTTGTTATCCAATCGATAAATGGGCTACAGAACTAAAAAGAAACTTCTCAGCAAAGGAAGTGCAGAAAGCCAATAAATACAGGAGAAAATACTCTACATCACTAGCAATAAGAGAAATGCAAATCAAAACTTCACTGAGATTCCACCTCACTACTGTTAGAGTGGCAAAAGTGAAGAATAGGAACAACGCAGATGCTGGAGGGGCTATGGGAAAAGAGGAACACTGTCATATTGCTAGTGGGACTGCAAACCGGTTCAGCCACTCTGGAAAGCAGTGTGGAGACTCTTCAAAAAATTAGGAAGCACCATATGACCCAACTCTCCCATTCCTGAGTATTTTCCCAAAAGATTTAGAATCAGCATATTATAGAGATACAGCTTCATCAACGTATATAGCAGCTCAATTTACGATAGCCAGACTATGGAACCAACCCAGATGCCCCTCACTCGATGAGGGGATTCAAAAACTTTGGTACATATATACAATGGAATACTATTTGGCTGTTAAAAAAATTATATTATTACTTTTGCAGCCAAATGGATTTAGATGGAAAAAATTATGCTGAGTGAGGTATCCCAATCTCAGAGACTCAAGGATCAAATATTTTCTCTCATTTGTTGAAGCTAGATTACTACTGGAAACAGTATGATAGATGGACAAGCTAATAATAACCTCAACATGTATGAGTTTTTACACAAACAGGGGAACCTTGCCTATAATGCTGGGAGATGGAAGGAGGGAAGAGGGAGGGGAGAGGGAATAGGAAGGACATCAAGCAGACTGGAGGGAAGGAGTATGGGGGAATAAACTCAGAGAGAAACCTCCAACCTCCATGAGAAGTCCATTTAATACAGGGGTTAATTGGGGGAAACATGGAACCATGGGGAACCCAAGGGTGGGAACCATGGAATGGCATCAGTCTTGGCTTGCTATGTGATTATACATTTGTTCTTGATTGTTTGGTAATGATTCCTCCTTGTTAGTCCATATTCAACTAATAATTTTTAAAAAACCAAACTGTATTTATTTGCTGATGATGTGAACTCATACCTAGAAGACCCTAGGATAAAAAACTCCACAGGAAGACTTTTAGAGCTCAGAAATGAATTTAGCTCAATTGCAGGATTCAAGATCAACACCAATAAATCAACAGATTTCTTATATTCCAACAGTGATTCAATCAACGAAGAAATCAGGAAATCCATTTCCTTCACAATTAACCTCATAAAAATAAAATACTTGGGAATTAATCAATCAAAGAAAGTAAAGACCCCTATAATGAAAATTATAGAACACTGAGGAAAGAAATTGTAGAAGACCTGAGCAGATGGAAAGATAACTCATGTTCTTGAATAGGAACAATCAATATAATTAAAATGGACTTTCTGCCAAAAGTGCTATACAGATTCAATGCAATCCCAATCAAAATACCAATGGCATTCTTCACAGATATAGAAAGGTCATTCATTTGGAAGAGTAACATACCCAGCCAAAGCAAAACAATACTTTATTAAAAAAAAAAAAAGCAAATCAGAATATATCACAATACCTGATCTGAAACTATAATACAGAGACATAGTTAAAAAAAAAAAGAGGATGATATTGGTATCAAAATAGACATGAAGACCAAGTGGAATAGGATAGAAGATATAAAGAAAATTCCACAAATCCTTAACCATTTCCTTTTCAAAAAGGTGGCAAAATATAATTTCTTGATGGAAAGACAGCCTGTTCAACAAGACAGCCTGTTCAACAAACGGTCCTGATAAAAAAAATTGGACAACCATGTACAGAAAAATGAAATTAGATCCTTATCTCTCACTCTGCACAATAATTAAGTAGAATTGGATCAAAGACTTAGGAGTTAATCAGCTATCATAAAACTGTTGGAAGAAAAAATAGAGTGAACACTCCATCATATATGTGTAGGCAAAAACTTCCTTAAAAAGACTCCCATAGTGTAAGAATTAAAATCAAGAGTCAATGACTGGGATATCATTGTAATAAAAATTTCTGCACAGTTAAATAATTAGTCAAGAACATGGATAAAGCTTACAGAATGGTAGAAAATCATAGTCAACTATTCCTCCAAAAGAGGACTAATATCCAGAATATACATAAAACTCAAAAAGCTTAAAACCAAAATACATTCAACACAACCAATAAATGGGCTAAAGAAATAAACAGACACCACTCAGCAGAGGAAGCACAAAAGGCCAATAAATATATGAAAAATTGATCAACAATCTCTAGCAATCAGAGAATTGTAAATTAAAACAATGCTAAGATTTTACTCACTCCAGTCAGAATGGCAAAGATGAAGAATAAAAACAACAGATGCTAGAGAGGTTGTGGAGAGAAAGGAACACTTGTACACTGTTGGTGGGATTACAGACTATTACAGCTCTCTGGAATGCAGTATGAAGACTGCTCAAAAAATTAGGTATGGAACCACTGTATGATACAGCTATCCCACTCCTGGGTATTTTCGTAGAAGAAATAAAATTAGTACATTAGAGTGACACAGATACATCAATGTTTATAGCAGCATAATTCATAATAAGTAAATTGTAGAATCAACCCAGATGCCCATCACTGGTTAAATAGATCCAAAAACTGGAAACTAGAGTAAAACTAAGGATAGTGTGAGAGATAGTCATATTCATACAATAGACTTACCAAAGTTGGCATAGCACATGATGTGGGGGAATTCTCTTTATGAAGGGGGGTAAGAGAGGGGAATGATGGGAAGGGATTAGAGGGACCACAAATACTCTATGGTATACTTTATCCTCGAAAATTCAAAATAGAAAATGTATTATATATGTGTATATACATTAATTTCTTTAATCAGTGTGAATGCAGTAAATGTAAGATATCTGGGAGTTGGTGGGGTGGTGGGGAATCCTGAGAAAGAATTGGGTTCAAATTAAATTATCATTAGCTGTACATGTATGAATGTGTAACAACTAATCCCTCTACTATGTAAGACTATGTTGTACTAATTAAAAATAATAATTAAAAAGAGTACAGGCTCACCTAGACAATCTCCTCAGAGTAAGAGTAAATTTAATTGTAGATCCATTATATTCATAGAGCTGGATATTATGATGTTCATTACTTTAATAGTAAGGGATAAAAAATTGTGGCAGTGATCTTGGAAATACTCTTAAAATATGAAATTGTTAATTTATAAGAAAAAATGTCACCCATTTTTTGTGGTCCTTGTTGCTTGTATTTGTATATGCATGTAACTCACCAGTACAACATTTTATGAATATATGTTTACAATATAAATATATAAATAATATATTGACATTAGATAATGTTTATATAAATATACAGATGACAGATAACATATATAAATGCACATAAAGAAATAATTGATAGGAATAAATATTTAGGTAGATAAAATATAGGTAAGACATACATAGATAATACAAATACATGTAATTTCACAGTTAATGAAATACACAGTTAAATAATGGAAATGGAAAAACTGAGGAAAAATAGCATATTATACACTGAATACTTTAACTAAATGCACCAAATACAGAATTTTTCATCTGTCTCTTTCTCTCTCTGTCTCTGTCTCTCTTCTTCTCTCTTTTCTCATTATGTATATTTTTGTATATATTATTAATAAATTTCAATAATTAATGGTTCTTTCTTCTTTCCACTTCTTTTTTAGGAATACTTGTTTTCTTTCATTTTTTTAATTTTCTTTTTTTTTTTAAAGAGAGAAGGACAGTGAGACAGTCAGAGAGAAACAGAGAGAATTAATTTTTATTTAGTTTTTCAGATGGCCTTCATTGCTCTGACACTTGTTGTGTAAGTGATGCTGGGGTTTGAACTCGCATACTCGCACATGCCAGGCAAACACGGTAACCGCTGAGCCACCGCTCCAGCCTTGGAATACTTATTTTCTGACTGCAGAAATGCTTGCTCCCAACAATATTAAGATATTTAATCATTAATTCAAATCCATAATATCTACTGGACATAATAATTTGAGTACCTATGCCCATGTCATTCCAATTAGAAAGGTACTAAACAGAATTCAAATTTAAAGCATAGTTACTTTTTTTTTTCTTTTGGAATAAAATTATACTAACAAAGAAATATGTTCCAATTAACTTGGATACTTTATATATATATTTAAAATATAGTTAAATTGATTTCTATTCATTTGCATTCAGTTTAAACATTTTTCTTCCCTCTTGATTGAACTGAAGTTTTGAAAATATGGAACATTAACTGCCTTTGCAAGTAAAAGTTATAAAAAATACACAAAAAAATTATCACTCCCACCCACATGCCTTTTACTTAATTTCTACTCATTCAAACTTCTACAGATTTCATGACATCCTGGTTATATATCCTCTCATTTCCATAAGTTATACAAGAATAATTACTTGCATGTTTTTTATTTTTTATTTATTCACTTAATAATATGTCCTCAAAAATTTTCAATATCTGTTCAAGTTTATTCAACAATAATTTATTTATTCAATTTTATTTATTGGCAAGCAAGATTTTATAAAAAAATAATGGCATAATGAATAACCTTAGATGTCTAACCTTTGGAGGGCTGGAGGATTGTTATCTAGATTAGTTTCTAGAGGTAGAGGAAAAATTGCTGAATCAAAAATTAATGTCATAGTTGTGATATTATCTAATTCCTTCTAGTTCAGGTTATAAAAATTTACACTCTTATGAGCAATGTATCATCATGCCTTCTTCCCCATAGCATCATCAACCAGAGGCTCTGTCAAGGTTTGAAATTATTGTTAAACTAATTAATGAATAATAAGTATTGAATAATGGTTAATCTACACAATCTGTATAATTCAATGCTTTTAGCATTAAAAGTATTTTATGTATATGTAAAAAATCTAAAATATTAAGGAATAAATTCATTCTAAAAACATACATGGGCACATATTATGTACACTTACAATAAATGTTATGTAAAAATTTTGGTTTGTTCCACTCTTTGGTTAAGTATATAGATTTACTTTAAATATTACCTATTTCAGCACAACATATGTATACAACAAATATATTAGCAATATACTTGATAGTGTATGAATTATTTGTATATTTGTATATTGTGTATATATACAAATATATTTGTATATTGTCAATGACTATGATTTGTTTATGGGAGGTTCTTTTGGAAACTGAAGGCTATGGGAAATGCAACATAAATTAAAAAAAACAGCTGATTTTTTTGGAGCTATTTAAATGTAACAAGTAAATCTCAGCCAATAAGCATGCCAAAGCAATTAAAAATTAACTATGATAATGCTTCAATAGTATTTTAAAATTAACAATGTAAATTGGTATCTCTTCTGTTATACATTTACCATAACAAAATAAAAGAGGGCAGCTTCACAGCTAAATTAATTATTAGAGAATAATAATGGCCAAGTGAGAATAAATAATTGAGGTTTTATAGCATTTAAAGCAATGCATAAATGATTTAAAAACATTATCATTTTCATACATTCTGTCAGTCTTCATGTAAGCATGAGAACAGATAGATATCAATATTCAAGTTATAAATCCTCAGTAACAGATGTTATGTTGTCTAAGAAACTTCTAAAAATAAAATTGCAATGATTTAGCTTATATAATATTTTCAATTTGCCTATATATCAAAGAAGTTAATTAATTTAAATTCATACAAAGTATAAAACAGAACTTGCTAAAACTACTTTGGAGGGCTGGAGCAGTGTCTCACCAGTTACAGCACATGCATGGCATGTATGAGTTCCAACCCTAGCACCACCTACACACTGAAGCTTCAGAGCAACTAAAGCCCCATAAAGAATGAAGTAAAATTGATTCTCTCTCTCTCTCTCTCTCTCTCTCTCACTTTCCCTTTCTCTTTAAAAAAATAAAAAATAAAAAAAATTCTACTTTGTAAATCTGACTTGTACTATCACTAAAATAAAATATTTTGTTATTATGACCTAGGAAATCATATCCATTAATATTTCCTAAAATATACAAGTAGGTATGTATCCCAAGTAACATATTTAGGAATGAACAGAAACATTGAAACAGATTAAAATGTAGGAAAAAAATCACAACCATCATTAAATCATAAAATGTAGATATGATTTTTCTATCTTTATATAGTATAACACAATATAAAATGAAAAATATATTGTTATATTCAACAGCATGTAGAAATATCAAATGAAAGAATCAGATGTGAAATAACAGTGAATAGTTCTACCTGTGGCTATTGCAAAAATAATCGACATTATACAAGTATTGTCGTAGTATAATGCATTTAGTATAGTTGTTACATTTTGAGAAAAAATAGAGCAGCAACAACAAAATATCAACCAAAACAATGACTTAATAAGCTGAAAATCAATTATGTTTCTCAGAATTTTCAGCAAATTGTGGTTGCAGAGCAAATCATCATCCTCGAATCCTTTTTTTCCTGTATTGGGTCATTCAGAGATATTACTAAGATCTGATTACCTGGAACAAAAGCTGTTGGAACCGTAACATGATAGAAACACTCAAGTTGTAATTATGGTGTGTTTCTTGCTCCTGAACTGTGGATGATACTGATGGTCACAGTTGCATGGAGACTAATGTGTCTTCAGGGACTTTACCTCTAAGGTCCTCTTAATTTTCCCAAGATGAAGATCTCTTTGGGTTCTAATACTAGGAGGGAAATAATAATTCTCAATTATTTAGAAACTTCTGCATAACTGTTACAGTTCAGATCTGTAGTGTTCTCCATAGGCACATGTGTTAAAACATTAGTCCCTCACTTAGCACTATTCCAAGGTGGTGAAAACTTGAGAGTTGAGCACCAGCAGGAAATTTTAGATTATTGGTGCTGTGTTCTAAAATGGGAGTTTGAGATGCGAGCCTTTTCTTTTCTCTTCTTTTCATTTCTAACCCTACAGAAAATATTTTAGTCAGCTTTCGATCATTGTAACTGAGGATCTGACAACAACAATTTTAAGAGGAAAAGCGCATGTGGGCCTCACAGTTTCAGAGGTTTTCATCCATAGAAGACCAGCTCCATTCCTTGCGTCTCAAAGTGAGGCTGAACATCATGGTGGAAGAGTGTGGCAAAGGAAAGCAGATGAAGACGTGGCTCCAAGATAGCTAAAAGAGAAACTTTATGCCAGATTCCAAATGCATGTGCCCCAAAGGCATGACTCCAATGTCACACCTAGTCCAGCCACATCCCATCATCCTACAGTTAACAGCTAATCCCTAATTAACTCACTGATTAAGACTCCTAACCCAATTATTTCACCTTATCCTTTTTTTCTCACATATGGAGCTTTTGGACAACAACCTTGCTTACTATAAAAGTAAGCAAGCAGTTTTGCTACTCCACACAGTGTTAGTATGTTATCCTACCTTCCTCGCTAGAATTTAAAAGCAATGGGGTCCACCCAATCATGGACTGGAACCTTATAATCTATAATACAAAATAAACCTTCCCTTTTTATAAGTTTATTACTTTGGTATTTCTTAAAATAATGGAAAACCAATGAAGAAAATCCTACGGTTTTCTAGGAAAAGATTTTATGAGACTCATTTGTCTAAAGAAAAAGCATCTCTCCAGCTTTAGGCCACTCTTGCTTTTTATTTCACCTGTGGGGGGAAAGTTATACCACTGTAGAAAGACCTGTGAAGATTGCACTACAGAGATACCAAAAACACACTACCAGATTGAAATTTAATCATGATATTCTCCTCCCCAAAACACCAAGTCTAAAGTGTAGCTGACCCTTATTATTTGCAGATTCTCTTTTTATGTATTTCTTTACTTGATAACATTTATTTATAACCCTCAATCTGATACCTTCTGAGCTTTTTTGATCATATGTAGATGTGCACAGAAGGATGAAAAATTTGATTCACCTTACATATTATAAAAAGTCCAGTCCTCAGAGGAGTGTACTGCTCAACATTCTTGTTTCAACTTTCATACTATAAACAAGTGCCCTTTTTATGGTCTATTTTGTGATACATTTAAAAAATATAATTGTTCTTTTCTTTAAAAAAAGTGATTTCATTGCTTCAATAGCTACATGGGAAGCAACCAAATGATGTTTAATGTTCCTAAGTATAAAAAGGCTTTTGTGCATTAAGGCATGAGTGATATTCCTTTTGACTCTGAATTTGATGTTAATGAATGACATTATTGTGCATCCATAAAAAGGGAGAGGAAATTACCAATCTGTGCATGAAGCTACTTTGAAAAGTGCTATAGATGCATCTATAGAGCACGATAAAGCTATTGAAAATAAACAAAAATGACTCAATTTGTACATTCATGGAGACAAAACAGATGGGTGAGCGTAGTGGACAACATTGTTATGAGGTTGAAAGCCAAAGAAATTTATGGCAATGTTATGCAGAGTCAGGGAAGTACTAAACCATTCTCAGCTAGTGCTGGCCAACTCACATGTTTTAAAATGTGAAGTAGCACACACACACACACACACACACACAAAATGCTAAATTTACTGGTGAGGCACTATCTGTAGAACTAGAAACTAAAAAGGATTTATTTTTTAAATCTGCTAAACGTTAAACAGAAAAAAATTATGTGAAATACAATGTTTTCAAATTTGAAAAGACTGGATTTTTTTAAGTTCATGATAAATGTATCAATATGAATTAAAAAAGGGATTTTGTTTGCCTAAAATATAACCAGAGGACATGTAACATGTATTTTGTAAGTCATGGTTTAGCATGTTAATTAAATCCTTTTTTTTTTTGTGGTGACTGCATAGAACAAAACTAAAATAAATAAGACACCTAATTGAATAATAATGGCAGAGTATAGCTAGAAGATCTGTGAGTTACAAGCTTTCACTAGGGACAAATACATAGAAAAACCACAAATAAAAATACATAAAAATGATATTGGACAATTTGATATCTCGGGGACCTACAGATATAGTCAACATTAAACAGCTCAATTCCTAGCTAGATTAAAAAAAAAAAATCTTTCCGCAAAGACCCCTTTACTTCAGTTTCTATTACCAAACACATTAGTTTTGATGTTACAGGACAAAAACCAACAAGTCACAAAGTTGGGGAAAAAATTCAGAAGAGAAAATGAGATCATAAAGACCAGTCTCAGATAGTTACAGATGTTAGGGTTATCAGAAAAGGATTTAAAAAAACTCTGATGAATGAGATAAGGAATCTAACAAATATAGTTGAAACAATAAAAGAAAATAATGTAATTGATAACAAACAAAAAGCAAAACAGAAAAAATATTAAACCTAAAGTTTGTACTTGGTTAATCAAGCAAATTATGAAAAAAGTAAGAAGATACAACTCATAAACACGACGTATTAAAGAGAAGTCATTACATTATTTTTTGCCACTAGAAGGCTCTTCCAGAATTTTCAAGCCTAGTTGAGTAGTAAAATTACTTGAAGACTAAGTACAAAATCTACAAAAACCTCCATAAAGAAAAATAGATAATCAGAATAGTTTCATATGTATTAAGAAAGCTATAACAATAATTAAAATCTTGTAAAATCTTTCTAAACAGAAAGCACCAAGTTCAGGCAGATTCATTGGTAAAGTCCACCAAACATTTAGAGGGAGAAATAATACCAATTATTTGCCATCGTTTCCATTAAGTAGGAACAGTGAAAACAATTTCTAAATCATTCTATGAGACTAGAAGATACCATGAAATTGAAACTAGATAAAGAAATTGAAATATAGAAAAACTATAGTCCTATTATTCTTATGAACATAAGTAGAAAAATTAGCAACAAAGTATAGGCAAATAAAATCTAAAAATGTATAAAAATTATAAGTCATGACCAACTGGATATAAGCCGCTAACAAAGCTGGTTTGCCAACTGAAAATCAGTGTGTTTTATTATATCAAAAATCTAAAAAAATTTGTTTATCAACTGAAATTTTAAAAAATGACAAAAGTTTACTTGTATAATAAAAGTATAGGAAACAGGGAATATAGAAAAAATTCAACATTAATATTGATCATTCATAAAAGTTCTAGAGTTAAACATTTAACATCTGGACTTAATTCCCCTAAGATCAAGAGCAAAGCAAGAGTGACCTATTCAATACTCCTATCAACATTCTATTATCAATTTTTATTAGTATAGCAAGCAAAGAAAATGAGATGACAGCTATAAATATGTGCATAATGAATAATTGTAAAACTGTATCTATTTCTAAATGATGTAACTATACATCTCAATAGAGAACTCTGATAAATTATGGAACTGGGCTGGAGCAATGGCTCCATGGTTATTGTGATTGCCCAGCAAGCACTAGTAACTGAGTTCAAACCCCAGCACCAAATACACAACTAAGTGTGGGAGAAACAAAAACCAGATGAAAATTATATAAGCAAATTTTCTCTTTCTCTCTCTCTCACTCCCCCTCTATCTTAAAGAAAGAAAAAATAAAATTCTTGGAACTCATAATCAAGCATAGTAAAGCTATATGCCTCAATAATATTATACAGGTTCCCAGTCCAACAGACTTCCAGGACATCTGGAGGACTTTTCTGGGAGTCACCCAGCCAACACATGGGTCTAGGCCTATGATCCCCAGCTGGCAGTTGCCCAGGACACCCTGAAGACCCCTGGCCAGAGCTGTCCAGCCACAATGCATACACATAGGTCCAGATGTATTGGAAATAGTCCACACCACCAAGGATCCCAGGTCCAAACATGGCATGCAGGCAGGCTTATTCAGTCTTATTCCGCATCTCTGGGACACCAGGACCCAGTGTCACATCACCACCTTTGAGCTTCAACAATCCAGTGTCCTCGCCTACACTCCCACCATAGATCCACACACTGGATCCAAGATCTAAAAGGTTCAGCAAAATGAGGCTCCAGGCAGCTGCAGCTTTCTGGAATTAGGGCCATCAGACAGGTGGTGTCTGACATGAACCTTTGCACTGCAAGGAAAAAGCACCTAGAGACAAACTTTGCTTCCCCACAGGGAATCTCAATTCAAATATCCCTATGCAGCTCTGCAAAAAGGAGGACTCAAACCACAAGATGTTTGCGTCAAACCCACAACTTCCCTACGAAGGAACACACAAGCAGGGAGCCGTACAAAAACCTAGAAAAAATTATCAGTGATCTGATCACTAAACAATGATCTAAAGAAGATTTAATGAAGGAACTAAGTGAGAACACTCAAGAAAAGAAAAATTCTATTATCAAAGAAATATACATACTGAAAAAGGAAGCTAACATCTTTAGTCAATCACATCAGAGGAACAATGGAAGATTTTAACAATAGACTAACTTCTGTAGAAAACAGAACCTCTGCTCTTGAAGAAAGAACTTCCGATGATGAGGATAGGCTGAGTAAGCTTGAGCACACAGATGAGGAAAAAGAAAATACTCACAGAGCTTGAGCAGAATTTTCAAAATTTCTATGATGAAATCAACAGAAAAAATCTAAAAGTAATTGGGACACAAGAAGAAATCAAAATGCAAACAAATGACATAAAGAGCATTCTCAAAGAAATAGTAAAAGGAAAATTTTCCCATATTGGTATAGAATCAAATATGCTCATCCAGGAAGCATATAGGACAGCCAATAGGCCTAATCACATGAATAACTCACTGAGATACATCATATTCAAAATGTATAAGAGGGAAATTAAAGATATAATTTTAAAAGCTGTGAGAGAGAAATGTCAATTCATATTAAGAGGCAAATCAATAAGGAACACCAATTACTTTTTGGCTCAGACTCTAGAAGATACAATATCCTGAACGGAGATATATCAAACTCTGAATGACCACGATCTGCAGGCCAAAATACTATACTCATCAAAACTCAGCTTCAAATTTGAATGGGAAATAAGAACACTTCACAATAAGATCAAACATGCAGCATTCATGAACAGAAAACCATTACAAAGGATTCTCAAACATAAACTCCAGTAACAAGTAAACAAGTAAACAATCCTCAAAACCCACAAAGGAAATTCAGTAAAAGTACATCCCATCAAGACAACCAAGACAGTACAGAACTCACTAATAAAACATGATGACTAAAAACCACAACCACATAATTATCTTCAAACTAAATGTTAATGATCTTGATGCACCAATCAAAAGACACAGATTAGCAGATTGGATAAAAACACAAAATTCAACAATATGCTGCTTACAGGAGATAAGTGTTACAGCTAAAGACATTCAAACATTGAGGGTTGAAGGATGGAAAAAATCTACCAGGTGTACAGCTTAAGAAAGCAAGCTGGAGTTGCAATCCTTATATCTGCCAAAGTAGATTTTAACCAAAATTTAATCAGACAAGATTAAAAGGCCACTATATCATAGTAAAGTGAACAATATATAAGGAGAATGCAACTATAGTAAGTACCTATGCTCCAAACACCAACGCTCCCAAGTATGTGGAAAAAATACTCCAGGACATGAAACCACTTATGGACTCCAACACAAAAATACTGAGATACTTTAATCCTCCTCTGTCACCAATAGACAGATCTTCAAATGGACTTAAAAGATGGACTTAGCAGATTTCTATAGAATATTCCACCCCAAATTGGCTGAGCTTACCTTCTTCTAAGCAGTGCACAGAACCATCTGCAAAATAGATCATATTCTAATTCACAAGAGGAATCTCTGGAAATATAAAAATTTCATATAATCCCATGTGTCCTATCAGATCATGACACCATGCTCCCAGCATTAACAGCAAAACATACAACATAAAATACATATATGTATGGAGATTGAATAATAATATATTAAATGAGAACTGATCCAAGAAGACACAAAGGCATAAATTAAAAAATTCTTAGAAGTAAATGAGAATGAAGACACAACATATTGAAACTTCTGGGACAACATGAAAGGATTCTTAAAGGGAAACTTTATAGAACTAAGTGCTCACTAAAAAATCAGAAAAGACTATGCTTTTGCCCCTTTATCAAGTATCAAATAGTTAAAGATATGGGGATTTGTCTCAGGATCTTCTATTCTGTTCCACTGATCTTTGGTTCTGTTTTGATACCAATATCAAGCTGTTTTTACTACTACGGCTTTGTAGTATAATTTCAGATCAGGGATTGAGATACCCCCTATTTCTTCCTTTCTATAGAGTAGTGTTTTGTCTAGTCTGGGTCTCCTGTTATTCCATATGAACTGGCGAATTGCTTTTTCTATATCTGTAAAGAATGTCATAGGTATCTTGATGGGGATTACATTGAATCTGTATAGGGCTTTGGGTAGAATAGCCATCTTTATTATATTGATTCTGCCTAACCATGCACATGGAATGTTTTTCCATCTACACAGGTCTTCTTCAATTTCTTTTTTAGTGTTTGACAATTTTCTTTGTAGAGGTCCTTAACTTCCTTTGTAAGGTTAATGCCCAAGTATTTCATTTTTTTGGAGGAGATGGTGAATGGGAGAGATTTCCTGATTTCTTCTTCTGCGGATTTGTTGCTGGAGTAAGAAACTCTAGTGATTTGCTGGAGTTGATTTTATAGCCAGCTACTTTGCTGAAAAGACCTATAAGCTCTAGGAGTTTTCTGGCCATTGTTAGTGGGTCTTCTAGATATAGAATCATGTTGTCAGCGAATAGGGATAACTTAACTTCCTCTTTTCCTATATGAACACCTTTGATTTCCTCGTCTTGCCTGATGGCTCTGGCAAGGGGTTCAAGGACTATATGGAACAAGAGAGGGGAGAGCGGACAGTCTTGTCTTGTACCTGAATTCAGTGGAAATGCTTTCAGTTTTTATCCATTGAGGATAATGTTGGCTATGGGTCTGTCATAAATGGATCTGACATAATTGAAGTATCTTCTCTTGATCCCTATCTTTTCCAAAGTTTTTGGCTTAAAATGGTGTTTCATTTTATCAAATGCCTTCTCTGCATCAATTGAGATGATTATATGATT
Source organism: Aplodontia rufa (assembly GCA_004027875.1). Classification (NCBI taxonomy): domain Eukaryota; kingdom Metazoa; phylum Chordata; class Mammalia; order Rodentia; family Aplodontiidae; genus Aplodontia; species Aplodontia rufa. Next base: position 14,827 of record PVKS010042280.1, read on the forward strand.
TTTTATTTTAATTCTGTTTATATGGTGAATTACATTTATTGATTTGCATATGTTGAACCAGCCTATAGCCTGTTCAACAAATAGTGCTGGACAAACTGGACAGCCACATGTAGACAACTGAAGCTAGATCCTTATCTTTCACCCTGCACAAAAAATTAAATCAAAATGAGTCAAAGATCTGGATATTAAACCAACAACTTTAAACTTACTAGAAAAAGAAGTAGGGTCAACACTACATTATGTAGGAGTAGGCAGCACCTTCCTTAACAAAACTCCCATGACTCAAGCTGTAAAATCAAGGATAAATGAATGGGATGCAATTAAATAAAAAGCTTTTGCACAACTAAAGATCTAGTCAAGAGCATCAAGAGAGAACCTACATAATGGGAGAAAACCTTTGCCTGCTACACCTCGGACAGAGGGCTAATATCCAGAATATACAGGGAACTAAAGAAACTAAACACCAAAACCACAAATAATCCAATCAACAAGTGGGCTGAAGATCTCAAAAGGAACTTCTCTCCAGTGGAAGTCCAGAAAGCCCATAAATATATGAGAAAATGCTCCACATCATTAGCTATAAGGGAAATGCAAATCAAAACCTCAATGAGATACCACCTCACACCTGTTAGAGTGGCAAAAATGAAGAATACAAACAACGACAGATGCTGGAGGGGCTGTGGGAAAAGAGGAACACT
>PVKS010042281.1:0-15524 GCA_004027875.1 Aplodontia rufa
TGGTGTTCTCAGAGGGCACTCTGAAGGCAGCATTAAACAACCTCCCAAGCAGGGGTCTTTGTCTCAATTTTCCATTGTCTTCTCTCTGAGTTATTTGAATCCATCATTAAAAAAGAAAGATACAAAAGTATTCAAATAAAATGCCTCCTAAATTTTACAACTTTGACTTCATTCAACAGGACTTGGATGTTTCTGGCATTAAATTACGTTTTTTACCAATCAGATTGTGTAAAGTTGCTATTATTTCTTTTAGGAAGGGCAAAAGCTGCAAACATGTTACACTATATTATGTCCTTCTTGATAGACCCTGACATGTGATTCAACATCCTGAGGCTACTAAAGAGTCTTATTCACTGCTAGATGGCATTTCAATTCCTAGAAAGCTGACTTGTGTTTTCCTTTTTTTGACCATGTAAGGCCCATTTCTTGATTGTCAGGCTACTATTCTGTTCTTACAACTAGCCAGAATAAAGCATAGGTGCTATACAGTACTTGTTTACCCAGTGAGGCAAACACTTACCTAGGTTTAGCTTGGCAATAAAGAGACTGAAAAGTGAATGGAAAGAAGCCTTTGCAGTAAAATCCTCCCGCAAATACTTCTAATGTAGCTTCAAACACGAAAGACACATTCTTCATAGCACTCTCTTAGCACTTAAGGGGTAGTGTTCTAGTAAGCCAAGTAATGGGACTTCTTATTAACTTTGACTTGTAACCACTAAACAATGAATTTGCAATATGATTGTGCAATTACCAGCACACCAGCCTTAGGGCGGGAGGATGAGAGCGCCTATTCGAATCACTACCTCTGATGAACTTCTGAGGACTACTCCAGACTTACTAGTTCTCAATTCTCTCTCCTTTTTGTGTCTTGAAAAGCAAAAGAGCATGGAGCCAGAGTGTGCTTCTCCACATCCTTCCTAAGCAAAGGGCTTACTTAAGGCCTTGGAAGTGGGGAACTAGGCTCCTGAAACCAAAGTACACAGATCCTTTAATATGTTTATTATTCCTTGCCATGAGTCTGCAGCCACCTTTTAATCTAGCCCTACATGAAGAAAAAGACCTGCATGGGAGAATAAAGGGGGTCTTTGGTTGTGAAAAGGAGAACTACTGGACAAACCCTTTCTTCTTAGCACGAATATTCAAGAATGGAATCTGATCCAACAGGGACTCTACAGTAGGACAAAGGAAGGAAGGATTCATGTCAAGGAACACCTAGAATCTCTTTCTGCAGTGCTACAAAGTGAGGTTATGAAAAGTGGAAACCAACAACAACTAGGGAAGTTGAGAACCAAGCACAGCACTAAGTGGGTCACCTGGAAAAACACCGCCACCTTCCTCCTTCCAGTCCAAGGTCTCATTGATGAATCCTTCTAAGGGGTCCAGGGAGGAACACACACATATAGCATTCACACTCCACACTGGCTCAGCTTGGCCACAACCACCACAAACTAGCTCATCACGCAGTAAAATGGATGAAAGACTATCTCGCTCCAGGCACAAAATAAACAACCTGGACCCTCAACTTCTAGTTTTCAAACATGTGTATTACAGATCCAGAAGAGCATGAATAAGCACATTTGCATTCTTTCCAACAACACAGAGTTGAATAGCTCATTTTTTCCCAATTCAAAGTAAAGGTACAGTTAATGCAACCGAATAAAAGGTGTTTATAATGTTAGGCATTCAAAAAGTTCATGCATCCTACCTATTGCAACATAAACAAATGGACTCAGAAAACAATAGGACTTGTGCACAACAAAAACTGTTGCTTTACAGCAAAGTACACTTGATAGAAACGAGAATGGCAATTTTTGGATCTAAGCAACTCTTAAGAGGTATAACATTAACCTTAAAGAAAGGCATAAAGAATAGAAGGGAAAACATTGGACAAATGCCTACTGTGTGTGATGGACTGTTTGCTGAACTGCTTAATCTCAGGGTTAAAGGCTCCTGATAGAATTTTTCTGTAGGAATGTCAAAAACTCTAGGCTGATGTTTGCCCCTCACTAACAGGACAAGCAAAGATTTTGGCACCAAACTCCCCCTGAGTGGGGAACTCTGGTGATGCAGTTGGCAATGGGCCACTAAGGGTTGCAGGCATGCCACCCAGATTCCCTCCCAAGCACATTAGAGATGGGGACAGTGGATGTGGTCAGTGCAGAAGGAAGATACGCCACAAGGTTGGTTCTGGATGTCTCTGGTATCCACAGAAGATGAGCGCCTGCCTGGAGTGACAGGATGTCTCCCACCCTTGTTTGCACTGGATTTTTACCTCAAAGTCAAAACCTCTGTGACAAGACAGCAGGTGATTTTGGTGGTACCTTAAGCTATCAGGAGACTTTCATGTAAGATGCTGTTGTAAAAGCAGATGGAAAATCCTCAGCAACCTGTATTTGGGTATTTATTACGTATCCTGAGTCCAGCTAAAATATTTATCTGGGAAACACTTTGAAAATCAGACACAGTATCCCAAACAACCCATGTTCACAGATACAAAGCTTTAAAATGTGCCTTTATTATATATTCACAAAGTTTCTGCTATAAGAGATTGAATCTAGATCACCCTAGAGGTGTCATAAAAGCAAGCAATTTTTAAAATATATGGCCTTTGCTCTTGTAATATTCTCAGAAACTAGTTCCTATACACATTTAGACATAAACTGCAAGAAGAAATGGTACATGATAGCATATACTAGGGGCCTTAATGCATTGCATTGAACCTTAAGACATAACCAAATATCCAGACATTAAGCAAGTTCTATAAGAGTCTCAGCACTTCATGATTCATGTATTAGAGTTCTACTAGAATTCTATTGGTTCTTTCTACTAGGAATATTTCTTGAACAGTCAAAATATTCTTAAATGCAAGGCACCAAAATACCTTAAAATTATTTTAAAATTGAGTCAGCATTCTATGTTTCCCTTAACCTTCTTTCAGAAATTCAGGCCAATTGATATGAGATGTCAGAAATTTATATGTGTCCTTCCCCAGGAAAAATTCATACGAAACAGATAATACAAATTCCAAACCTCCTCCTTTCTATTATTAATTACTTGTCATTCTCAAAGCTTTTTTTCTTGACCAGGAAGAAATAATTACTGTAAATATCCTCATGTCTTTCTACTTGATTTCTTATTTGAGATGTCTTATATTAATAAGTAATTTTATTGCATAATCATTACTTTCTCACATTTGTTTTTATAAATGTTTGGCTTCTCATTCTCACTTGATACCAGGATTCTTGTTCCAGACAAATCCTCACCTGGTTGCTGTCATGGAATTTTAGAATTCTGAGTTTCACAAACTGAAGGGGGTATGGATTACTCACCATATCCAGGAATGCCTTCTAAAGGGGAAATTATTCACGTGCATCATGTTCGCAGATCTTCTGTCATTAATATTTTCCTTGTCTCCTATGGCATATGTAGTGATTTTCACAGATGAATTCCAACTCTCTTGTTTGAGCAGCTATCATGGGCAATTATTGCAACAAGTATTGAATTTAAAAAAATCCCCCCCAAAAATAAATAGCAATAACAAAAGCCTTTCCAGAATTTGAAGAAAGACACACCACAGAGCACTGCAGGTATGGGTCCATCCATTGAGGGTCACTAGTTAGTCAACATACTAAAATAACCAGTCCAACCGCTAATCCTAAATGATGGCAAATATTGTCCTGGTAAAATCCAGATGCCTTGAGTATAAATTAATGCATCCTTGCAGGGAGGATTATGGAATGTGAGAAGAAAGGAGTCAAAAGACAGTTTCTTGTTATCCTTGTTAAAGAAGTGTTAGAAGGGAAATGAAAAACTTCAGGTTGCTTTGCCATGCTGTCCTTTAGAAATGAATATTGCTTTTTCTTCTTTCTTAGGCACATATTCATGTGTGGTCACTTTAACGCAGTGCTACTGTCTGAGACGTGTCGGACAAAGACCTGGGTAGAGGGGCTAGAAACCATGTATAACCAAAGCCAACTTCTTCCCCAATTCTCAGAATTGCTGGTCTCCACTGCAAAAGTAGGAAGGCAGAGAGTAATTTCTGCTTTGCAGGACAGGATTACCATTAGCTACCATCATGACTTCAGAAGGTGCTGTCGTGATGAAATACATTTCTGCTGCCTAACCCCATAATAAGGCTGTCTGCTCTCTTTAAGTAACATGACTAAGCTATTGATCCTTTCACTGCAGAAATTCCCTTTAATCTGTTGTTATCAAAACCATGTGTGGGCTTTTAATATTTTGCTTTGTAAAGAAAATTAATTTCACAGCTGCAAGTCAGACGTTGTCTGAGAATTTCTTCCCCCGCTGTCTTTCTTTTCTCTTTGCTCTCCCTTTCGGTTTTTTTTCTTTACCCCAAATTCAGTTTCCCAGTAATTGTCAGTTACTCTGATGCTCTGATATCTGAAAGATTCTCATGCCCAAGCTATACAGACCTTGCATGTTTTTACAACACAAAGGCAACAGGCTCCTGCTGGAGTCCCCCAGCGCCGAATTTCCAGCAGAACCTTTGGAATCGTCGCAGCCGCCTTGTCTGCCTTGTCTGCCCTGCGCTGTGCCGCCCCAGCTCTGAGCAGCTCAGGACACTTGCAGGCTCCGAGGTACTGTACATTAACTCTGCAGCAGCCGCTGGGCTGCAGACTGCTGCCTGACAGGGGATGTGCTGGCGTCAAGGGGGCCCTCTAGGTGGGTTCCCAGACACTGCAGAGCGCTCCCTGCCAGCCTCCAAGGGAGTGCGAGCAAAAGGGGTTAAGGAAGAGCTCAGCAGCCCTGAAGGAGCAGATTGCTTTCAGTAAGTAATTACCAGGCAAGAAAAGCCAAACAGCAAGAAACCTGTAAATAACCTCACAGGGAAATGGCACCTTGAACAAACAGATATTATGAAGGAGGTCAGGTTTTCATTTTGTTTTGTTTTCCATATTATCTAATGAAAATACAGGGAATAAAAGAAGTCCAGAGAGAATTTACAAATGATGGCATTTGCTCAATTCAGCTTATAAAAAAAAAAAAAGGAAAAGAACAAATATATGGGGGTGGGGAAGATTTGCTTTCTCCATTTGTAACCATTTAGCTCCAGATATCCACATTCTGACTTCGGTCAGGAAATCCTGTGGAAGCCAGTTCTGCAGAAGTCAGTTGCACTTGAACTGCAGTTGCCCACCCACAAGGCTGCTTGTTTGGTCAGGGGGTGTGTAGACTGGAGGAGTGCCGAGGTGAAGCGTTGCAATGTCTGTAGTTGGTATTTTGCATTTCCTCAAGTTTGCCCTTTGTTGCAAAAATTCTGTTCAATAATCCCCTGAAAGCACCCCATCACTGTTGATGCCATTTTGGAGAAGAATAAAATAGTAAACTCTTGTAATAGTAGGTTGGCACTTAAATGGTGTTTGCTTGAAATCTGAAAGAGGAGAATGGGCTTTACAGTAGCAGTGTACTCAATGTTAATGCATCACTTTTAACTTGAGTATTTAAAAAGGATGCTATGCACTTGCTTAATATTAAATGGAATACTGGTAACACTTAATACATCATGCTATTATCTTCAGTTAGGATTTCCCCAGTGAGATCCTGTCACTGCATAAAATACTACCCAGGGGTGTGGGGGGTGGCATTTCTCATATATCCAAAGGCAAATGTAAAGATACATATTTAGTTTTGAAAACTGCTATAATTTGATCAAACCATGATCCTAATAGACTCATTCTTGGGAGGAGGAAGCCCTAAAAGCACTTTGAACTTTAGGTTCAAAAAGATGATACCACAGCACAAAGGAACTTGAGAATATTCCTTGAGATTTCCTGTAGCCCAAAGTACATCCTCACACCTGATTTTTCTGATGGGGTTAATCTCTTCCATAAGACCATTTGTGATTTGACCCAAAATACTTCAGCCTTGTTTTTCTTTCTTTTTTTTTTAAGGCTGTGGATCTTTGAAATAAAACATCATAGAATAACTCAAATTTTGATATTATACTAGATATTTAAATATTGTTATTTAAGAGCTAGAAGCACTGAAAATGTCCTGGGCCCTATTCTAACAGTATCACATGACTGTCTCACTTCCTTCTCACCACAACACTATCAGGTAAGGTAGTTATTATTAGCCCTGTTCTACAGATGAGGAAAATAAGGTGTTCAGATGTTAGTCAGGTTTGCTAAAAGTCAAATGTGGAAGTCACCATTGGAACCAAGAAGTACCAGAGCCTGCATGCTTTAAGACACGTCCTAGTGCCTCCATGACAGGAATCATACCACTTTATATTAGTTGTATACTTCCTAATTAAATTTCTTTTCCAAGTATTAATTTAACCTCATAGACTCCTGTTGAGGAGAGTAAAACATTTATTACACCATTCTGGAGATGAATCTCTAGAAGGTTAGTACTTGTTCATCTTCACCATCACGGTAGCAGAAGATCTAGTAGAGAATTCAAATTATTTGACTAGTTTTCTTTGATGATGGTGATCATGGACATTAATCTGTTTCAAGACCAAGTGTATGCAAGAAGCCCAATTAACTTGGGTCTTAAGTAAAGTGAAACAGGGAACCATGGGGAACCCAAAGGGGAAAATCATGCTCAGACACCAATATTGGCTTGTTCTATCATTATACTTTTGTTCTTAATTATATGATGATGAACCCCTCCTGCTATAAGACCATGTTTATTGAATAAAAATTAAAAAAAAACAGAAAACCAAGTGTATTATATGTTGGTATTGAAACAGATTAATGTCCCTATACTTCTTAAATTATGTAAGAGTGTAGGTCTCCATAGAAGGTAGCAGATAAAATGTTGCAGAAATATATTTCCCATTGTAATAAGCGGTATTTGTCATTTTTTTTTTAGCCCACTGTGTTCCATTTTGCTCATATGGCAAAGTGTTATCCATCATATCACCATACAATAACAAAAATATATCTGAATCTTTCTGAACTACCACGCAGCTCAACATGCGATAGTTGTTAGCTATGTTTCCATATGTGGGCAATGATATATGCAAAGCATTTTATAAATAAAAGACAATTTAGTCATTAGATTAAGGGAGATTTTAAATTAAAATAAATTTAAACTAAGGAGATTTCAATGAAATATTTCAAGCAAACTTTTCTTGTTTTTTTAATTTTAATTTGCATATTTACCAATGTCTCAAAATATAACAAACTAAAATGAAAGGAAACATAACCGAGAAGCCAAAATAAACAATAGAAAAGTCAAATTTCTGCTTGAAGGACAACAAAGAAAAATATTATTCATTTCACAGTTCAAAGAACCAAGACTACATATTACTAAACAACCCTAAATTGATTATTTTTAAAGACTCAGGACTATATATATATACACATATATATGCATACATATGTATATACATAAATATATATGTATATTTACATGTGTATATATTAAAGTGTTCATTTAGATTAAAATACCTCATATATATGTATGTATTTAGAAGTGTTCATTTAGATTAGAAATACCTCACTTCTAGCATTTTGACCTCTTGCACATTAGAAACATGGTCTTAAGGGATATGACCATAAAGTTAACAGACTGAAACTTTGTAAGACCTACTATTTCATAAACACATGATCTTCAAGAAACAACATTAGGCAGAACTAATAGGTTTGTAACTTAAAAACCGGTTTTCAAAGGTGAATAACGTTGATATGGTACTACTTATCATTTTTGTTCTAGAATTTTCATGCAACATCTAAGAAATATCAGGGGCGCCCATGAAAGATTACTTATATGGCCAACTCCAGCCCCATTACTTCAATCAATAAAGGAGTATTAATTATTTAATTATTAGCAGGGCGTTATAGATTGGCACCACAGTGGTGAGGTCCCTGTGGCTATGGTACAGCCTCAGCTCTACCAGCACAAGGGCTGGGTATGTTTTGTTGATTTGGAGGTTTTTCAAGTTTTAATCATATAGCAAGCATAACAGTAATTGGTTTTTCAAGGATGGACTCACATTAGCTACCCTCCTATGAGAATCATGTAAGAAAAAATAGAATGTCAGCTTATTAATAAAGTGAAAATTATAAACTCAAAGCAAACCAAAATCACCAACCTTTTTACCAAAAGATTTCGTGATGCACTCAGAATCAGAGTAAGAAGTATTAAGTAGCCAGTGTTCATATGTGGTTTTCCAATAAACTCCTTTCATGGCAAGGATATTATGCTCATAAGAGTGATGATTTTCATAATAAGTTCCTAGGAATCCTGTGACTTTACACAGTTGTCTTAGAACAACTAGAGGCGAGGGGGAGACCAGGTACCTTTTGTTGTTTAAACTGAAGATCCACCGCTTTTACAGTTTTATCTCAAAATATGATTTGAAAAAGAACTTGGCCTTAAAAAAATGTTTACAAAAACATAACAGTATGAACAGAGAATTAACACTTTCTAGGCACATTTTTATTTCCACATGTGTTTCAAGATGTCATCCTTGTCCAAGTCCTTCAACCATACAATGACTAACTCAGATGTTCATGGTAATACTGTCATAGTGTAAAAAAGGCACACCCTAGTCTCTGAACTTGGGTGTTTTCTAAATCCTTTAGTTACTTGTACTTACAGATATGGAGGGTGTGATGCTTACTTTATTGATTTTCCCTTTCCCTCCTTGAGTTTCAGTTTCAGTAAGTACTTTGAATTTTAAATATTAAGATATATCTTTCTGTCACCAACTTATTCCGATATAATCAATAAGTTAATATCAATGTTTGCCTCCTAGAAGAAATAAAACCATTCTGTATTTAGACAAGAAATGGCAAGGACCTAAATAAAGATCTTTGGTTAATTTTATATAATATTAATTATCAGTGCAGATGGTTTAGGAAAGCCCCCATTCCTTCAGGAGTTTTGCTAACTTTTGTCTTTTAGGTGTCAAAACCTCCAAATATTTTTGTCTCTCATTTCACATATTTGGTTTGAGAATATATTTACATATATAATATCCCTGCATATTTTTCTTATCACATTCTGTCTCTATATTAATAGTATAAATATGTTATATCCAAGGAAGTAGAAGCTATAGTCATTGGGGTGTGTTGAGGGATGTGACTTCTTACCCAGAGATAAAAGGCAAAGTATTTTTAAGTTTTCTATTAAAAATGAAACACGGGGCTGTAGAGGTGAGTCAGTAGTAGAATGATTGCCTGGCAAACACGAGGACCGGGGTTCAATCCACAGCACCATGTACATAATAAAGTGAAGGGAAAACAAACGCCATAGGAAAAAATAAAATTAATTCGTTCTTTCTCTCATTCTCTCTTAAAAAAATTAAGTATATGTATACTTTTCATACTTGTGTGGATGCATGTGTAAACATACATATATTTATTCTTTTCATTGCATATATCATCAACAATTAAACAGACAAGAGTGGTATTCCAAAGTGCAGAGGGAGACCCAACAAGACTGCACCCTCTGCACCCCACCCCCAGCAGGAGGGGAACATGTAAACCCTCTCACCCGCCACCCTTATCCATCAGGAAGGACCGGCATCTTCCTCTGTGTATTTGTAACGCCTAAAACACTGTTGTCACTCAGTAAATGTTAATAAGCATGTTGATAGTGATGACTTTCACTTCTGGCAAGTTCTAGCAAACTCTGAGGGCATGCTGTTGAGCGCACTCATAACTGAAATAAGAGAAGCCCTTCATGAAGCCCTGGACAAAAATTGCAAAGTGTCAGGGACATGCGTCATGCTTTAGCAAGTTGCTAGTATATTCAATTTCAACATATTCTTCAGCCAGGGAAACAGTTACCAATTTAAAAATGGAAAAGAAATCTATGAAACACCTATTTTGAAGCTTTGCTGAAAATGTTCATGGTTAAGCTAATAAAAATAAGTTGTTCTGGATCATACAGACAAAGTTTAAATCTTTTAATCTTAGTGATGAATAAATCACCTACAGAAAGACTGGCATATTTTCAAGCACAATATATTTCACAATTGGAATATCTGGAATGCTTGCTAAATTCTACTTTCAATATTTTTGGAAGTAGAAGAGTTAGAAAACCTAATGCTAGAATACAAAGAAAGCACTTGAAATTTACATTCAAAACTCAAATGTGGAAAAAATCCACAGGAAGTTTGAAGAAGAAAAAGTCCATTTATATTCAGTTTTGGAGTCTTAAGATGTGAATCCTTAATCTCAGATTCTTCCTTTTACTTTTGGTGTCATTTTGACCAGCTCACTAAATGTCTTTGAAATACAGTTTCCTTATCTGGAGTATACAAATTTTAGCAAAGTTATAAATTTTTATAATCTTAACTTATGGAGGTAAATTATAAACTTTACATTTTGTTCTATCTAAAAGTTTCCTAAAGACTTTGCATAATATTTCAAAAATCCATATTTCAGAAATATTTTCATATGTCAAAAAGTCAAAGGTGTAAAAATGTTTCTTATATAATAAGTATCAGCTTCAAAATATACCCATGTTATAAAATAGAACAGATTCCTAAAAATGACTTGGAAAAAAATATCTGAAATGATGTTAGATTTTAAAAAACACTCTAAGCTTTGCAGAACATTATCTTGAGTTGTAAATTCATCAATTTTTGTGTGTGTTAGAATATAAATTTATGTTAATGCAGAGAAAAAATTTGGAAGGATACACACCAAATACTGACAAACTACCTCCAAGATAAGAAAGCCGAAATAAACCACATTAAAAAAGAGATTGTCACCTATTACTTTACTTATTTTGTAATTGATCAATTTTTAAATAAGAATGTAACCATGTATTATTTGTGTGATTGAAATAGCAATCAAGAGAAAAATATGCTTAATATTTATTAAGGAAGAATAGGTATTTGTAATTGACATCTACATATTGAAGTATCAAACCCAACTTTCCAATTCTTGCCAGAGAAACTTTGATACATTTGAAAAAAGCGAACCTCAAAATTCAAAGTTGAATAGTTGAAATTGAAATATAGATTTAATAATACAAACATCCTACTAATGTTATTACCAAAATCAATACTGAGGTTTAAGAATAAACATAAATAGCTAATATGTTCTTCTTTCCATGTAAACATGAGCACTGTAGTTGAGGCCAGAAACAGTCATTCAGAGCTGGGACTAACAGTAATGTTATGTCTCCTAACAAACTGAAATATCTGATCAAAAGTCCCAATCTTGTGTTTAATATGATATATTAATAGTATGTTATCATGTTAATATTATGTAATATATAATGTATAGTAATGTGTACATATATAATACATTATAATTATACATTATAAATTATTTCATGGCCCCTAACTAAATAGATGCATACAAATAGATTTTTCCTCATTGATAATTTCATTGATATTTATTGACAGTTTAGCCTTGATGACAGTTCTTGCACCATTCATTCTTTCAATTAAAAAGTAACATGATCCAGGTCCTTGATCCACAGGTAAGGAGCCTGGAAGTTGCCACTGTGTGCTGACAAGTTAAACAGTTGAACAAATTCAGAAGTCAACAACTCTTCTTAGATCCACAGGACATATGGGGTCACAGGACAAACTTATGTCCCCCAGAATTGGAGAGAGGGGCAGAAGAATGCAGAAAATCACAACACATTGGTACAGAAAACTCCACGGGAGCTAGTTTTGGGGTAGGAAAATCTAAATCATAATTGATGAATTGCTGGGGGCTATGGGTGTACAATCTGAGGCTAAAACCCTAGGGGAATCCAGCAATAAGGAGGTTACCATCATTGTGAATTTTACCTCCAGGAGTTCAGTCAGGGTCTCACAGTTACTCTTGGAGGAAAATTCCCTCCCATTTCTGGCAAGAGGAGGGGAAGAGTAAACATTTTTAAATACAGCAGAACACATTGCTCTTCTTAACAAGGTCTTCCCTCAAGAGAAACTAATTCACTAGAGCCTACCCTGCTGAGATTTATATATTTTTACCAGAGCCTAACTGACCTGGAGGAAGCAAAATATCCAACTTCAGGTGGCCGTAGCCTTCAACATGGGGAAAGGGACATACTGAATTCCAGCCCTCTCCAGCCACCTTGTCCCACATGAGGGAGAGAGAAAAAAATCTGAGAAACACTTGTGAAATTCATAGTCTGGAGGCCCAGGCTCACCAAAAGACTGAGACCTAATTACTGGATTATGGAGCACTACAAAAGATCTGTTTACCGGGGCTGGAGTGGTGGTTCAGTGGTTGCGCCTCTTGCCTTGCATGCACAAGTATGCGGGTTCAAATCCCAGCACCATATACAGAGAAGTCTTGCCACAATGAAGGCCACGTGAAAAACTAAATAAAGTTGTTTCTCACTTTCTCTCTCTCTCTCTCACTGTCCCTTTCTCTTTAAAAAAAAGAAAAAAGATCTGTTTACAGTAACTCCTCTTATCCAGTATCTATCTAGTTGTCAAGGAAAAATGATAAGGAACACTAAAAGGCAATATGTGTTTGAAAGACAGAGCAAGCATCAGAACCAAACATCGCAGATATGTTGGAATTATCTGTATGATACTATAACGGTAGGTACATGTTATTACAGATTTGCTCAAGTCCATAAAATGTACAACCCCAAGGGTGAATCCTAATGTAAACTATTGACTTTGGGTGACGTGTTGTTAATACCAGTGTACTGCTTTGTTGAAAGATATTGATAATAGGGAGTCTATGCATTTGCAGAAAAAAAAAATACACAGGCGATCTCCATTCCGTTTTCTCAATGTTCCCAGGAGTCTAAAATAGCTCTGAAAATAAAACTATTTTTAAAAATGTAACATCAGAAGTACTAACCTGCCATATTCAGAGTAGGTCCAATATTTTCACATTTTTAAAAGTTGTAGATACTAAAATTGATATCATTAATGGGAACAGATTCCATTTGCTTTAGTTTACTATCAGTTGAAACAATTGTAGACCCATAATTTTCTCAGAAATGTTTGAGACATATTTTGAAAATTGATGAAATCTATACCTTATCACATAGCTTCTTTATTAATACATGCAGCAGAGCTTAATGCTCTTTTTTAAAAAGAAATTATTTCATTTAGGAAATGATACCTGTTCATCATGGGAAATACAAAAGAAACAAAGACAAACACAAAGAGAATCAAGTCATCCACAATCCCCTCCCGAAGGACCAGTCGGTGCATTTCCACCTGTCCTTTCTCTTTTTTTCCCTCCACTGCCTTTTCATTATTGTCAAATATTTAACTGGTCCTGTGGATTTGGTGAAGAGAACTGCCTGAGAAACAGGGCTTGTGTTTACCAGGTGGCTCACAGTAATGGAGTTAATCAAACCCTTCAGTCTTGTGGGCTTATTAGGGTAAGTAGATCAGTCCCAGGTGGTTCCCGGAGGTTATTATGCTCCTTAAACCTTCCTGAGGCACTTGCACTGTGGAAGGTCTCGTGAGGATATTCTTTCACACTTTTCTGCTTTGAGAATTTTGATCTTGGAGTCTGCTGGTATATTTCTTTTTTTAAAAAAAACTTAAGATAGTTACATATCCACTATTAGTAGTAGTATATAGTACATATATTTTCTAGTCCAGGTAAAAATAAGAAATCATTTTTACCTCATTTTTAAATGGAATAGGATGGGTGCTCTACTATATATATGAAAAACTATGTACCAACTTTGTGTGTATGTGTGTGTGCGCGCACATACCAGGAATTGAACCCGGGGCACTTAACTTCTAAGCCACACCGCCAGCCTGGTTTTTTTGTTTTTCTCTTTTTTTCCTCCTTTTGTTTTGTATTTGTTTTGTTTTATTTAAGACAGGGATATGTTGCTCAGGGTCTTGCTAAGTTCTGAGGCTGGCTTTGAACTTACACTCCTCCTATCTCAGCCTCCTTAGACCCTAGGGTTACAGGTGTGAGCCAGCATGCCTGGATTATATTTTCAATCTCACTTACTGCTTTTTTAATATTCAAGCATTGCCTCACTGTCAGTCTGGGCTCGTAGTTCTTTTTAATTATAAGTTTTCTGGGGAGGATGTTTTCACAGTCATTTTAGTAGGAAGTTGAAAGAGACTACATCAACTTCTGCAAGTCCAATACCATTCAAAGTCCAAAGGCCCCAAACACTAAGTCAGTACACACACACACCATTGATAACTCATCAATATGAGTTACTTAAAAGTAGATAAGACTTTTTATTTATATATTTTACGTATTAAAATATACATTTGTGTACATGTTATATATGTATATACATGTAGTCACACACACTTGAATTGCTATTTCTTCATCTTGTATTTACCATGCAGAGGCTTACTACTCTATTATTTTTCAGTTATCTTTGAAATAAAAATTATCATCAAAATATCCACATCCAGGCTAGAGTGGTGGCTCAGCTGTTACGGCGCTAGTGCGAGGACTCAGGTTCAAACTCCAGCACCACGAGCACAGCGACATGTTGGAGCAATGAAAGCCCTGTGATAAACTGGATGGAATTGATTCTCTCTTTCTCTCTCACTCACTGTCCCTCTATCTTTAAAAAACAATTATAAAAAAAAATCCACATCCAGGCAGTGTCATTCTTTTGATCTGTTGTATCCCTGTATATTCCCCAATGCTTAGAATGTCTGGTGCATCATAATTGCTCAATGAAACATGTCGTGGATCAATTGTTATTATAAGCAAATGAGTCACTATAGCAAACATGACTATTGATTTTTGCCTACAGCTCCTACAGAACTTGCCTCCCCTGCACCCACACCCTGTTTTGATGAAACATGATTAGAATAGGTATGAACACTTGACTCACTACCACCTGATTCGTCCACTGGGCAGAAAATATTAATATTCCATCTTTAAAATGTGAAAAGTCCCAAGTAAATTGAGACTATCAGTTCCAGGTGGAGTTGAACCAAATCTCCATGATGACTTATGGACTGAAGATGCTGTTTTGGGTCAAGTAAAATCTGACAACCAAGAAGAGGATGACAATTTCAGCAGAAGGACAGAAAAGAGCAGCAAAGAAACAGAGACAGAAACGCATGACTGTATCGCCTCCACGAGGGCACTTGCCTTAACTCTTGAGTGTTCTAAATCTAATAAGGCCGAGCTGTACTTGTTTCTGTGCATTTCTATATTCCTACAGTCACTATAGTTCCTCTTTTTTTGTATGTGTTTGTCTGAGTCAGTTTCTTTTCCTTGCTGTACAATTCTTGATGAGTCACCATGTAAAACTTTATTTTCCTATTCATAAATTCTTTCCTCCCCTCAAAAATAAAGCGATTTAATATTAATGCCATATAGAAATATGAAAGAGCGACAATAAATTAAGTTGGCATTGAATTAAAAGTTACAGGGTCAAGAGGACAAAATGAAAACACTCACACACAAGGAAGTTAACAAGGTATTATCTAAAACTATAGCCACGTCCAGATGTTCCAGAGAGACTGCTCTTTTTCTCTGACTGACATTTATTACACTCCCAGTCAAAATATTAGCTTCTTTTCTCAAATGCCTTTCATGGTTTTTTCACTGAATGTCAATTTGTTTCAAATAAGGAGAGAGAGAGAGACAGAGAGGGAGAGAGAATAGAAA
>PVKS010042282.1:0-15572 GCA_004027875.1 Aplodontia rufa
AAAAAAAAAAAAAAAGATAAAGAAAAAAATCCCAGGTTCCTTCCATTTCCCTGTGCTCAGCACTCTAACTTTTCCCACCAAAAAGAAGTAAAAAGAGAAAAGTACAAAAAGCCTTTTTTAAAAGCCTTAGCAGGTGCTGGGTGCTGGAACGGTGGCTCAGCAATTATGGTGCTTGCCTGGCATGCGCAAGGACACAGGTTTGAACCCCAGCACCACATATTACGATGAAATGTGTTAGCAATGAAAGCCACATGAAAAATTAAGTAAAACTGATTTTCTTTCTCTTTCTCTCACTGCCCCTCTCTCTTTAAAAGAAAGAGAGGAGGAAAAAAAGAAAAAAAACCCTTAGCAGCAGGAAGGTGCCTGGACTTTCTCTGAAGGCCACTAGGTGGGGGTGGAGAAGGGAAAAGGAGGGAAAGGACTAGGATTCCCCCTCAGGGAAGGCAGGCCTGGGGAGCCTGGAAAGGGCCTGGACCCAGCTGGTAGGGCACAGGGCACCAGATTTAGACACATGACCTTATCTTTAAGACCCATTACAAAGTTTTGCCATTTTTGATTTAGGCTAAACTCACATAACATAAATTTATTTTACAGTGAACAATTTCATGGCACTTAGGACTTTCACAATGTTATGCAGCTTCCATCTCTCTAATTCAAAATATTTTCATTATCCCAACACAAAACCCCACATTGGTTAAGCAGTTCCTTCCCTTCCTTCCCTCCCCCAACCCCTGACCATCACCAATCTGCATTCTGGCTCGATGGATTTACCTAATCTAGATATTTCATTTAATGGAATCATACAATCTGGACTTTTTGTGTCTGGCTTCTTTCGCTTGCATGGTGTTTCCAAAGTTCATGTAGCACTCAGTGGTGCTTTACTCCTTTACATGGCTGAATACTATTCCGCTGAACAACAGCACCACAACGTTTTCACCCATTTACCTGTTGATAGACCTGTGGGCATTCCTTTTCCGTTACTAGGAAGAGTGATGCTATAAAACTGGTGTATAGCATGAGTTTTGAAACTGCACTATGCTTGAGAAAAAGAGAAAAGGATTAAAGAGTAAACAGAAAGAAATTAGTGGCTGATACTAAGCAAGGAGAGTCCGCGAGGAGGGAACTATCCAGGAGAAGTTAGAGGTAGAATTGGCAGGACCTGCTACGCGTGAATTGCGATGGGGGTGCACAGAGAGCAGGTGCAGGAGAAGGAAGCAAGCAGATGCTATGAGTCCACCTTTTCCAGTCAGGTAATAATGAAGTCTGGAAGTGAGAAGGGGCAAGGCTGAGTTTAGATCCCTTAGATCAAGCTGGCTTTTTTTTTTTTTTTTTTTTTTTTTTAAGGGGAGGGGGGGGGTTTTTTTTTTTTTTTTTTTTTTTTTTTTTTTTTTTTTTTTACAGAGGGAGGGAGGTGGTTTTATTCACCTGGTTTTTGTTTTTCTTTTATTTATTTGTGTATGTGGTGCTGGGAGGACCTGGTCCTTGTGCATGGCAGGGGTGTGCTCTCTCTCTCTCTCTGAGCCATATCCCTATCCCTTTTCATTTATTTTGATATAGGGTCTTGCTAAGTTGCCAAGGCTGCCCTCAAGTTTGCAATCCTCCTGCCTCAGCCTCCCAAGTCTCTGAGATCACTGGTGTGTGCCATTCCACCCAGCAACACTTCAAAATCCGAATCCTGGATTACCACCTACTTGCTTGGTTCTCTAAGCACATTAGCTGTTCAAGGATCTCTTATCCTCACTTAGGTAGTACATTCCTCATCATGTGCGTGTACCTGGAAATGTGGCAGACTTCCACACACACCCTTCCCCAGGGCTGCCCAACTCATTCACTGTGCAAAGTGAGACCTGATTGTGAAAAAGTTCACCAACTCCAAATTGCCTGTGTGTAAAGCTCAAAGTTTTATCTGGGCAGGGGCAAAGCAGGGGCTGAAGGACAGCCAAGTTCTATGCAGGCTTTTGCGTGACCTGATGGGAGCCGGGTCAGTCCAAAGGCTCCTAACGGGAACCAAGTCCTCGCCTGTCCACCTCGCCTGAGCCTGAGCGGTGGGGTGTGTTTAGGGGTTTGCAGCAGAGGCCCTGCCTGCCCCTCTCTAGGCTTAAACTGAGACACAGTCCTGTGTGCTGGAAGTTTCTTACACATGCAGCTCTGCGCTGGCAAAGACCTTGCGTTAGTCAGCTTTACATCCTCGGAGCCCAAAATACCTGGCAACAACTACGAGGAAGGAAAGTTTATCTTGGGCTCACTGTTTCCAGGCTCCGTCTAGAGATGGCCAACTCTGCTGGTCTGGGCCCAAGGTAAGGCAGAGCATCTTAGCAGAAGGGCATGTTGGAGCGGAGCAGACAGGGTTAACCGTCCACAGTTAACACCAGGTAGTCCACTGGATAGCTGCAGCTCTCACGACCCAATCTTCACCTCCGGGCATTCCTGCGTGAACGAGGGAGCTTTGTGGGAACACCCAGCCCACTGCGGGCCTTATTCATCCACTGAACGTATTCAACAAATTTTTTTTTTTTAAAGAAAGAGGGACAGTGAAAGAGCTGAAGAGAAAGACAGAAGCAATTTTTATTTAGTTTTCATGTGGGTTTCGTTGCTCCAAGACTTCACTGTGTGCATGGTGCTAGGATTTGAACCCGCGTACTCACGCATGCCAGGCAAGTGCTGTAACCACAGAGCCACTGCTCCAGCCCCGTCAACAAACTTTTTGATTGATAGAACCAGAGGCTAGACCACTATTAATGAGAGGGTCATTCTGATGGCAGGTACCAGGAAACCTTCCACAAAAATAGCACGGAGCCCCTGGCAACATGACTTCAACCGTCCAGGGCCTGCTTCTCCCCGACTGGTGGTACACCACACCCAGTCATGCACATTCTTTATATGCTCGCTTAAATTCATCTATTCATTATGATAAAATGCTTTCAATTTTTTATTACTTAGTTAATAATAAATTCGAGGAGCTGGAGTGGTGGCTCAGCAGTTGGAGTGCTTGCCTGGCATACACGAGGACCGAGGTTCGAACCCCAGCACTGCATGCACAGCTGAATGTCAGAGAAGAAAGGGCCAAATGACAGACTGAGTAAAGCTGACTCTTTCTCTCTCTCTCTCCCTCTCTCTCTCTTTAAAAAAAGAAAATAATAATAAATTTCCAACAATGATTTATTTATTTTTTTTTAAAGAGAGAGAGAGAGACAGTGAGAGAGAATCAATTTTTATTGAGTTTTTCACATGACTTTCGTTGCTCTGACACTTAGTTGTGTACATGGGTGCTGGGGTTTGAACCTGTGTACTCAGGCATGCGAGGCAAGCACTGTAACCGATGAGCCACCGCTCCAGCCCCTCCAACAATGATTTAAATGTTCTCAAGAAACAGCCAAGATAAAGACTCAGTATCCAGGCACTAATACATCTTTTAATGAGCCAATAAAAATGTAAGATGTTTACTGTGATTAATGTTCATGATCAGAAAGCTTGATAATGTTCCTTAGGCTCTCGTTCTTCTAGATCCTGAAAGCAAGTGGCAGAGTAGAAATCAGAGGAGCGCGTGTTCCTTGGGCGTCCTGCCTGTCTCAGCATGTGAACATTGCCGGTGCAGTGCCATTCTGTTTTAAAGCTAGATATAAAAAGAGTGGCGTTGGTCCCCAGGATGGAAGAGGGGGAAGCAGCTTGAGTTGCGGTGTTGTATCTGACGCGTGTAGGAACTGACCGTTCTTCACTCAGTTTCATAAGATCAGCGTTATTATCTGACTAAGGAAATGACGGCATTCTGAATAAATTAATCCTATAACATATTCTGGTGTGAGCAGGAACAATGACAGGATTTGCTAAATTATCATTGATCTCTGTGGGCAGAAGAGCCCTATCAGAGGAAGGCTCGCCCTGCGCCTTTCCCACCATCAGGAGCTCTTTTACCTGTTAATATTTCTGGATTCTCCATTCTGGCTCCGGAGAGCTCCCGCTGTAGACCTGGGTGAGCTAAGTCAGACCCCACTCACGGCATTTCCAGCCAAGTGAGGCCACGAAGCCGGTTCATTCCACAGGACCGTTTCCTCCGAGATTAGCCCCCTTTTTTCTATTCCAAGGATTCTATTCTGTGAACTGCTTCACCTCCTGAGTAGGACCACGCCGGGAAACATGCCTCAGCAATTCCAAAGTTCCAATTCCCAAAAGAAAGTGACAGTGTGGGGGAATCCTCCACTGAGCTTCCAAAAAGAGAAGTCACGTTTCATAACAATCTGCTTTCACAGATGTCCACAGTAATCAATTTACCCCTCAACTGTGTTAGAAACTAACTTCACAGCCAAAAGGAAACACTTCGAAATCGTTCAAAAGGCTGCATGCATTTAAAAAATAAATATGATCAAGCTGGAGCAGTGGCTCAGCGGTTATGATGCTTGCCTGGCACGTGCAAGGACGCAAGTTCAAACCCCAGCACCACGTACACAACAAAGTGTCAGAGCAACGAAGGCCATGTGAAAAACTAAATAAAGTTAATTCTCTCTCTCTCACACACACACATACTGTCCCCCTCTCTCTCTTCAAAAAAATAAATAAATGGGGCTGGAGTGCTGGCTCAGTGGTTTCAGTGCTTTCCTGGCAAGCACGAGGACCCGGGTTCAAACCCCAGCACTATGTACACAACTAAGTGTTGGAGCAATGTAGGCCATATGAAAAATAAATAAAGTTGTTTCTCTCTTTCTCTGTCTCTCTCACTGTCCCTCTCTCTAAAAAAAAATCAATAATAAATAAATAAATAAATATGATCATCTTCAGAATAATAACAGAACTTTAACATCTGACTGCTAAATTAAAACTATTTGGTCAAGGCTGGAGCAGTGGCTCGGGGGTTACGGCGCTTGCCCAGCATGTGCAAGTACACGGGTTCAAACCCCAGCAACCATGTATACAACTAAGTGTCAGAGCAATGAAAGCCATGTGAAAAACTCAATAAAAGTTGATTATCTCTCTCACTGTCCTTATCTCTTTAAAAATAAATAAATAAAATAAAATAAAACTATTTGGTCAGAGGCACAGTGTAACGCATTAAAAACACTGTCAGGTTTATTTGCAAAATAAGAGGAGAATGCACTAGATGGTGTCTCAGTGTGCATAGGCGGCTATAGGAAATGGCATAGATCAGGTAGCTTAAACAAAAACTTATTTGTCACAGTTCTGAAAGGTGGAGTTAGGATACCACCATGGTTGGCTTCATGGTGAGGGCCTTCTGCCTGGTTTGCAAATGACAGCTGTCCTGCTCTATCCTCACAAGTCACACTCTCAGGGAGAGAGGTCCTCGCTCACAGGGCTCTTCTCATCAGGACTTTAAGGCAATCCTACCACAAAGGTTCCACTTCATGACCTAATTACCTCCCAAAGACCATCTCCAAATACCATGACACCAACAAGAGGGCTTACACATGCGAATCATGGGGACACACATTCAGTCTACAGGAGATAGGACAGACAAGTCTAAGGCCAGGCATTTAGAACTTCTAAGCTCTAACTCAGGTTACTAAACACTATTACCTGTAGGCTTGTTATCCTAGAACTCAAAGTACCCTCCAGGCTGAGTAAACTGGAAAAGAAATAAGCCTTCTCCACTTACCTATGATGTCTCTTCCCCTATAGATATTATATCAAACTTAGTTGCTTTGCCAAGAAGCAGTGCTAAATCATGTCAGGTAAAACTTAACTTAGGCAATGCCATTTTGAACCTTATGCTCCATCTGGGAACAAAACCCACCTACTCCCTAAACACTCAACCCACCTATCCTTAAACCCCTGACCAACCTAATCCATAAACCCTAGACCCACCTATCCCTAAAATCCAGATCATACTCCAACATCGTGCAGAAAAAAGACTTATCCCTGACAACTCCCCAGCAACACCTAATCTTCTTTTTCTTTCTTTCTTTTTCTTTTTTTTTTTTTAAGAGAGAGGGACAGTGAGAGAGAATCAATTCTATTCAGTTTTTCATGTAACTTTCATTGCTCCAACACTTCATTGTGTACGTGGTGCCGGGATTTGAACCCACGTTCTCGGACATGCCAGGCAGGCGCCACAACCGCTAAGCCACCGCTCTCTACACCGGAAATCACAAATATGCATGCAAGCAGAACATCGTGTAGATTTTCACCCATTTTAGAGCAAGGAAATAAAATCTCCACTAAAAACGGAAGTGTCCTTAATAGCTACGTAAGCATCAAAAGAACTGAGTGACAAAGAGCACGCAACCTCTGAGGGCTGGAGACCTGGAATTAATACCAGCTCCAGTTCTGCACACTGCTATGAAAGGGCCTCGAATTACAGCGACAAGAAAACCAAGCAGAGTATTGAATAATAAGCACAATGTGCTACCTTTTTGTTAAAGAGAGAATCTATGCCTGCATTTATTTATTTATTAATGTATGTATGTATGCTCAAAGAAACTCTGGAAAAACAGTAACAATGGGCATGGTACATATGTTTCAGAAGTCAGTGAACAGCTGCCGAGGTCATGAGAGATTTTTTTTTTTTTCATTTTGATTTTGAATCTCATGAATGTATCGCTTATTGAAAAGAATGAAATATATTATTATTAAAAGGAATGACAGGTTAAATAGATACTTGCCAGATATGGCTTAATTATTTCAAATCTCTGTGTTTTCATTTATACAATGAAAACGATTGTACCTCCCTCAGAGATAAAAATTAAGTAAATATTAGCATGATGCTGGGCACACAGGAAGCACTTAATAAAGGTCAGGGGTGATGCTGCAGCTGATCTGGATGACTATGATAATAAAAGAAACAAAATGCTATAAATTAAGATCATGGACAAAGTCTTTGCCCTTGATCAAACCTTAGAGTCCTCTGAGCCCTCTGTTCTGCTAGGCTTACACTTGGACCCTGTCTTCAGCTAGCTCATCCAATTTCAGCAAGAATCCTGCTTAGTCAGTTTGTTGAGAATCCTCCCACCCTGAATCCAGAGATTTGATCACCCTGGCCTGCCTTTGGCAAGAATCCTGTTAGGTCTGTTTAGCAAGAATTCCAGTTCCCAACCCTGCCCCTAAGTAACTCTCCATCCACTGTCCTGCTCCCTTTGCTCCAATGCAGGCTATCAATCCCCAGCTGTCTTTCTGTATTCAGTTAAGCCTGATCTCTCTCCCCTCTTGTGACAGTCTTAACACCTAGCGCAAGAATCCTGAACAAAGCTTTCCATATTTTAATGAGTGTAAGAATAACATTTTTTTTCTTCAGCAGGATTAACTTTCAAATACATCCCATAATGGAGCTCTAGATAGTTTTTATGCACACAAGCATTATCTGGCCATTTGTAATAGAACAGGTGTTCTCCAGGTAAACATCCCCTGGGTGCCAGCAGAACCATTTCATAGCAGAGTCCAAAGCTGAGCAGCCGGTGCCTAGTCGCTCTCTGAAATTTGCAATGAATTTTCCCATAGACATTATCGCCTGCGATGTGGTCTCAGTTTTGATACCAATTGCACTATGGTATGTTCAGATCCACCGTGGATTAACAGGCTTTACGTACTCAGACATGTTGTGAAACATTGTGGATTAAACAGGCTTTATGAGTTTACTAAAGAACCTGGAGACTTTCTAACATGGTTCCTATGAGAACATCCCTTCTAGGGCCCAGGAAACCCAGAGGCTGTGAAAACACAAGTCTCCATCCTCCGTCTCCCCTCCTCATCCCTCCACCTCCACTCATCCTCCCCAAAGCAGCTGGCATTAGACCGGAAGCCCAGGGCGCACAGAGGTACCCTGTTCCCCATCACTGTACCATGCTGCTCAGTGCTAGTGGGAACCTCCACCCCACTACCAGTGCCAGGCGACCACTGTCTCTGCCTCTCAAACTCTACCAGAAATCCTAACAAAACTGCTCCTTGCTCTCTCAGCCCCTCCGAAACCCTGTGGCACTCGTTCCCCTCAGGCCTCACAGAGCCCCACCCTTTGCAACTCTCTCCCAAAGGAAACCTGTTTCCCAAACCCATCCTGCCCTGCCCACCTCCACTTCTCCCAGGCCTTACTCCCTTCTCCGTGGCCTCTCTGCAATCCTCACTTTCAGGAATGTCTCTAATCCAAAGCCTATCTATCTCATGTCCTCAATCTGTGCTCCCCTCCTGGACCTAGATTATTAAACCAATTTCCTGTCTCACTTTTTTTTTTCCTTCTGGAGTTCCTTGAGGGCCACTACAAGCACAGCCTCCTTAGGATACCCCACCCCAGCACATGTGCATCACAAACATAAACATACACACACAACACGCATGCACATATATCACACGATACCACAACATGCATGTGTACAAACGTGCACCATAAAGACACGTACACATCACACAGCTCTCGGTTAGTGAAACAGGGGTCAGTGGTCATGGTGTCCCTAACTCAGAAAGGAGGAAGCTAGACATTATAGGACAATGTCTGTAACCCATGAAGAAAAGAGGCGAGGACTGGGGGTGTAGATCAGTGGAAGAGCGCATGCACCTATCCCAAAAACTGCAAAATAAATAAATGAATAAAATCAAAATAAAATAAAATGGTGAAACAGTGTCAATACCTAAGCAAAAGTTAAATGCCATTGGGAAAAAAAATCAAGATGTAAACAGGAAGGCTGGAGCAGTGGCTCGGCGGTTACGGTTACGGTGCTTGCCCAGCATGCGCGAGACAGTTCAGACCCCAGCACCAGAACACACCGAAGTCTTGGAGCAACGAAAGCCACATAAAAAATTAAATAAATAATTGTTGTTGTTTTTTTTTCTCTCTCTCTCTCTCTGTCTCTCTCTCTCTGTTTAAAAAAAAAAGATGTAAACAGAAGGCTATTAAGACAGAAACATACCACTTCTCTTCGAGAACCATCAGCATTTAAATACAGAAAATGCTCCAATTCCACATCAATATCAGAAAATAATAGACAGCGATTTTGGCGGGGGAAGAGATGAGGTATTGCTATATTGCCACTGACCCCAAATTCAAGGGCTCAAGTGCTCCTCCTGCCTCAGCCTCCTGAAGTAGTTGGGCTACCGTTGCATGGCACCATTATTTTGCACTGACTAGGAAAAGTGCTTTCGAAGCATCACTTCCTGTCATTCTCGTAACAAGCCAATTATCATTTCTATTTTACCCATGGGGAAACTGAGGCTGAAAGCAGTAACTTGCTCAGGGTCATATAACCAGCACAGCAGAATTAGGAGTTGAGCCCCAGCCGCACCTTTCCAGATTCAACCTCAATTACTACCAACTCTTTGTTTTGTTTTGTTTTGGTTTTGGGTTTTTTAATTTGTTTGTTCCTCTCTGGTTTCTGTTGCTCTGACACTCAGCTGTGCATGTGGTGCTAGGGCTTGAACTCAGGTTCTCATGCGTGCCAGGCAAGTGCAATACTGCTAAGCCACCACTCCAGCCCTTACAACTCCCTTTTGAAAGTGCTTCCAACATACCCATAGGTTGAGGAGGGCATAGGTGCCAACTCCTGGGAGACAAAGAGTGCTCCAACAAATATGCATTTCTAAGATTCACTGAGTACCCACTATTGCCTGACTGGGTGAGCTGCTTTACATCTCATAGCAAACTCAGGAACTGGGTATGAACTGAAACCCAGACAGGTTAAATAGCTTGGTCAAGTCACTGAGTTCAAGGGAGGAAGGCTGTTTTCAAAGGCAGGCTGTTTATGAATCCCTGCTGCAGGGCCCTCCCCAGCTCACACCCTTCTGCAACCAGCCAGCCAGCAGTGAAAACACCAGGAAGTGGTTAGAGTAAGCCCACCTACTCCCCAGGTGGCAAAATGGTTTAATAAATCAAATAAAGAAAATAGTGGGGGCTGCTGCTGTGGCTCAGCGGTTTCGGCGCTTGCCTGGCAAGCACAAGGACTGGGGTTCAAACCCCAGCACACCTGGGTTCAAACCCCCAGCACACCCGGTTTCAAACCCCAGCACCATGTACACAGCTAAGTGTTGGAGCAACTAAGGCCATGTGAAAAACTAAATAAAGTTGTTTCTTTCTCTAAAAAAAAAAGAAAGAAAATAGTGCCCACCAGCAGACACACAATGACCATTCACTGGTAACTCTTAGAGGTGACCTTTTCTCTTTTAGTCTAATGCCATTTTTCCTATCAAGCTGGATCACTCTTGTTCCTTTTTAAAATACAATTTTCTTTTTGATGCATGTGAGTCTGTAAAATGCAAAAAGAACTCAGCGCAACGGAGTTGCGGGAATTTACTTTTTCTCTCCTGAGCATCCTCTTCCCCAAATACTTTTCAAAAGAATTATTTAGGATTCAACGTGACATCACAACGCGTTATAAATAAAAAGCATGCCAAACAAATAACGAGGCTCTGGCTCTTGGGATTTTCCATCTAGGCTATGTTCATATTTGCAAAGTGCTCCGAGTGCTTTAGCGGCTAATTAACATCTTGGGTTTGTTTTCTCGAAATCCAGCCCATTGTTTCCCTAGTGAGCACGATCCGAAGCCTTAGCCCATAACGCGCTTCTGCTTGTATCTTCCTGCCAATAAAACCGCTTAAACCACCAGAGGTTAAAGCAATTAATATTAGATGAAACCCCCGCGGCGCGGTTCCGCGGCCCCCGCGGCCCAGCGCGCGCGGACGGCGCAGCGGGAGGAAGAGCGAGCGCCGGGAGCCGAGGCGCAGGGCCGGGCGCCCGGGTGGAGCGGGTTGTTCCCCCCTGCGCGCGAGCGCCTGCAAAAGGAAACCGAAAATGAACACGTTTATCTGGCAACCTCTTGCCGGAGAGCTGCTTCTACATTTAACAATCCACTAAGTATCCAGTTGTGTTAGTGTGACTTTGTCGCATTCCAATAAAGACTGTCCTGATAATGGAACCGGTTAGAAAGGTTACGCTCTCAGCCAAGGAAGTTCAAGTCAGGATACCGCCCGGTCCGCTCGGTGTTCTAGAAACCCCGCAACAGCAAACCTCCCCTTCCCCTTCTCGGTTTCAGGGTTGGAGGTGAATCTCCACGCGCGTTCCCAGCCTCCAGCCCTCTGCAGATTTTAAGACTCCACGCCCTTCACTCCGGGGTGGCAAGACTTGGGTACAGGAGGAGTCAAATTAGAACCCGTGTTCTTTGTGTGTCATTCGGGTAAGAATCCTTGCTTTTTTTTTTTTTTTTTTTTTAACCAGGGATTGAACCCAGGGGCGTTTTAATCACTGCCCCACCTTCCCCCCCCCCTTTTTCTCCTCCTTCCTTTTTTTTTTTTTTTTTTTTTTTTTAACCAGGGATTGAACCCAGGGGCGCTTTAATCACTTGCCCACCTTCCCGGCCTCCTTCTTCTCCTTCTTCCTTTTTTTTTTTTTTTTTAATTTTGAGACTGAGTCTCTCTAAGTCGTGTAGGGCCTTGCTAAGTTACTGTAGCTGGCTTTGAACCCGCAATTCTCCTGCCTTAGCCTCCCAGTCGCTGGGATTACACGAGCCATCTGAAGCCTTACACTTTAGACGCACTTAGTGTGCCTGGTTTTAATCAAAAATCTCATGGAAGGGGCTGGAGCGGTGGCTCAGCGGTTTCTGCTCTTGCCTGGAAAGAGTGAGGACCTGGGTTCAAACCCCAGCACCACATACACAACTAAGTGTTGGAGCAACCAAGGCCATGTGAAGAACTAAATAAAGTTGTTTCTCCCTTTCTCTCTCTCTCTCTCTCTCTCTCTCTCTCACACACACACACACACACACTCACTGTCCCTCTCTCTTAAAAAAAAAAAAAAATCTCATGGAAGCCTAATCGAAGCTCCAAATCAGACCTGCTAGAGTCTCCCAGTCTTGTCTCAGCTGGAGCCACAGAGCGGAAAGCCAGTGAGAAATTGCTGTCCTTTCATCACTGAACCTAGCACCAGCTGGAGACTGGGCCTTGCTTCCCACAGTCCTGAGAGCTGGTCTGGAAGCCATAGCCAGCATCACTACCAGGAAGTCCCGTGTTCCAGATTTTCATCTCACACTTCTATTTGTGTAAAAGAGAGGTGGATGTTCTTTTCAGCACTCTTTCTAAGGGGACAAGAGTTATTTCTCACTATGTGAGTACTTGCGGGGATTCCCATTAAATAAAACTGCTTGACATGACCTAATTTGTTCAATGAAGAAGATAGTCCCCCTACCCGTATATTATTGTTGTCATGGTTTCCGTTGTGAATTATACATAAAAGGCCCGAGCTGCACCAGGCCTGTTTTAGAATTCATTTTCAGCACATGAATCTTGAGATCCTTATTTTAAATTGTGCGTGAGAAGATGCGTTACTTTACATGCTTCAGTGTGTTTTCAACAATCTGTTGTCCTAAACATGTTTTTTGGTTGTTGTTTTAATACTGTAGTAACCAGGCGCTGTGACACATACCTGTAATTTCAGTGATTTGGGAGGCTGAGGCAGGAAGAGCCCAAGTTTGAGACCAGCTTAGTCAACTTATAAAAGGGCTGGGCAGGGCTAGAGAGGTGGCTCAGCAGTAAAAGTGTTTGCCTGACATGCGTGAGGACCAGGGTTTGAACCACAGCACCACATACACAACTAAGTGGAGGAAAAACAAAAAGCAGATGAAAAAATAAATAAATTTGACTGTCTCCTAAAAAAATTAATCAATTAAAAAAGCGTGTGCATATAGCTCAATGGTAGAGCACTTGCCTAGCAGAGCCCTGGTCCAATCTCCAGTACTATCGCACCCCCCAAAAAAAATCTTTTTTTTTTTTTGTAATATGTTCATGCTCATTCACCACCTTAGACCTGCCATTGCATTTTTCACCTTAGATTACTTTTTGGAGATTAAAAAAAAAGTTTACCAAGATAATGTACCATATCATGACATTCACCTTCAAGAAAGAACTGAAATTGGCTTGGTCCAGCATTTCCACATTTATATGCACATGGAACCCTTTTCCAAACAAGACTTACTAATATGCTATGGAACTTCCAGTTCTCAGATTACATTTTGGAAATTACTCGGGTTTTTGTTTGTTTGTTTGTTTTTGTTTTTTTTGGTACAAGGGATCGAACCCAGGGATACTTAACCCTGGATGATGTGAGCCACATCCCCAGCCTGTTTTATTTTTTTATTTTGAGACTGGGGCTCACTAAGTTGCTCAGGCTGGCTTTGAACTTGTGATCCCCCTGCTTCAGCTTCCCAAGCTGCTGAGTTTGCAGGCATGCACCACCACACCTGGCTTTGAAATCACTTTTTTTTTTTAAGAGAGAGAGAAAAATAGAATTAATTTTATTTATTTTTTCATTTGGCCTTTGTTTCTCCAACACTTAATTGTGTATGTGGTCTGGGGTTTGAACCTGGGTCCTCACACATGCCAGACAAGTGCTCCAACCACTGAGCCAGCCCTTGAAATCACTTTTTAAAAACATCTGCTGTATGGACTAGTAATATCTAATATATCAAAGTTTAAGGTCAAAGGAAACTGAAAAGTCAAGATGCAGCTAGCATTTAAGCAAATTTTTAAGAGAATTAAAAAGATTTTAATTGCTGTTTATAAACTTCATAAATCTATTTCTGTGGAGTTGTTTAGTTTTAGTAAATTTGTGTGTATATATGTGTGTGTTCGTGTGATTTTTGTTTGCTTTTGCTTTAAGTAACAAGATGTGTAGACACCATGTCAGAATCCTGAAACTACACTACATAAGAAAGGTTTCAGAAATATCTTTCTTTCCCCCATGGAAAAACTATAACTTAAGGTACAGTACATTCCACTTTTGTTGAGTCAGCCTCTCAGCCCCCAACACACCTGGAGTTCTTAAAAACAGTCCCCTAGATAGAGAGTCCTGTGGTGTTCTTGGGAGCGCATTCAGTGCTCCGGAGAACGGGCCACCCAGTCCAAACCTACTCTATCACTCTAGTCCCACTCTTGCCCCCAAAAGACAGCCATGCAACCAGCAGGCTCTTATCTGCATGGTTAACAAGCCTTCTCTGTCCTATTTTCCTCTTGTGACAGAGCTCTCAGAGGAAACACACAAAGAAAATATGAACATCACCCTTAAGAACAAGACGTCAAATTAGCAGCCTAAGGGCTGTTCAAACTGTGACCCATCTGGACTAATTTTTATCCAATAAAACATTTCATAAAAGGAGCTCCAGGTGTGTCAAGCACCTGGACTAATAGGGAGAGGCGAATAGCTGAGTGAAAGAGGTTGCACTTGGTCCTTCCCAAGAGACCAAGCAGAAAGTGAGACAGGATTTACACTAAAGCACCTGACAAGTTGCCCTCAATGTCTCTGCCTACTCAAGACTCCCTGAAGCACACTTTCTCCCCTGCCCCAGACAATAAGAAACAGAAGGCCACATGGATACAACTCGGGGATGACATTTGTCTCATATTACTCTCAACATTTAGTGGAGGAGGACGGGGGGGGGGTGGAATTGATTTCTGTAAATGTGAACTGATTGATTGATTGACCGACAATGGTCCTTCCAAAGTTACTTATTATCCGAGAGAACTGGCACTCAGAGTGCAAACACTCTATCCCTGTTCTACCCTAGTAAATTATTTTACATTTCCTGGGAGTCTCACATTTTGAACTGGACTGTGAAAAATGATCTCAAACAGGCTGGAAATAGTTCCCAAATTCTATTCTCCGCACAAAATTTGCATCTCTTCAGTTGGTATTTGTCAAATGTCACAGGCCCTTTCTATCTATCATCTTCTCCCATACATAATAGCCTGAAGCTGTGAAGGTTTATGTATATTCTCTTCTCAATCACCTAATAATTGAGAATTTGGGGGAAACTTTTGAAAGGAAAGGAAATGAAAGGCAAAATATATCCCATGAAAGTCTGTCAAGTGATTGTTTTTTTAAATATCTCATGCTTGGCTTGTTTAAGATTTAAGCAGAGGAAAGGGCTGGAGTGGTGGCTCGGCAGTTACGGCGCTTGCCTGGTATGCACAAGTACACAGGTTCAAACCCTAGCACCCAAGTACACACAAAGTGTCAGAGCAACGAGGGCCATGTGAAAAACTCAATAAAAATTGATTCTCTCTGTCTCTCTCTCTTTCTCACTGTCCTTCTCTCTTCTCTCTCTTAAAAAAAAAAAGAAAGAAAGATTTAAGCAGAGGGAGGGGAGCTGGAGCCATGGCTCTGCCCTTGAGACACTTGCCTGGCATGCTCGGGGATCAAGGTTCTGACCCCAGCACCATGTGCACAGCAAAGTGTTGGAGCAATGAAAGCCACATGAAAAATAAAAATTGATACTCTTTCTCTCTCTCTTGCTGTCTCTCTCTCTTAAAAAAAAAGAGATTTAAGCAGAGGCTCAATTTCATCACTAAGAATTAACAGTGTCACACAACATATACCATTCAATAAATGAGTTTATCCTGACAAATTTCATTGTCATTAGCAATATTAATACCCATAATCTGTTCCTTCAAATGCTGACGTTTGAATAGGCTAGGTATATTTTAAAAAGATATAGTTATCTGGGGGCTGGAGCGGTGGCTCAGGTGGTTGCAGCGCTTGCCCAGCATGCGCGTGTACGCAAGTTCAAACCCCAGCACCAGGTACACAATGAAGTCTCAGAGCAACAAAGGCCACATGAAAAAGTAAATAAAAATAGTTTCTCTCCTCTCTCTCTCTC
>PVKS010042283.1:0-15515 GCA_004027875.1 Aplodontia rufa
GCAATTCTTGGTTTCTTGTTGTTCCAAATGAATTTGAGAATTGCTTTTTCTATGTCTTTAAAGAACGACATAGGTATCTTTATAGGGATAGCATTAAATCTATATAAAGCTTTCGGTAGAATGGCCATTTTTATTATATTAATTCTGCCTATCCAAGAGCATGGGACATCTTTCCATCTTCTTAGGTCATCTTGGATTTCGTTCTTCAATGTTCGATAATTTTCATTGAGGAGATCTTTGGTTTCCCTTGTTAGATTAATTCCCAAGTATTTTATTTTTTTCGAAGCTATTTGAAAGGGACTGTATTCCTGAATTCTTCTTCAGTCCTGTTATTATTGGTATATAGGAAAGCTATTGATTTATGCATGTTGATCTTGTATCCTGCCACTTTGCTAAATCTACTTATGAGTTCGAGCAGTTATTGATGGAGTTTTTTGGATCTTCCAGATACAGGATCATGTCATCAGCAAATAGAGAGAGTTTGACTTCCTCTCTTCCTATTTTTATCCCTTTGATTTCTTTCTCTTGCCTAATTGCTCCTGCTAGGGTCTCAAGAACAATATTGAATAAAAGAGGTGAGAGCGGACAGCCTTGTCTTATTCCTGACTTTAGTGGAAATGCTTTCAGCTTTTCTCCATTTAGTATTATACTAGCTGAGGGTTTAGCATATATAGCCTTGACTAAGTTCAGAAATGGTCCTTTGAACCCCATGGGCTGGAGCAGTATGCGAGTTCAAACCCCAGCACCAAGTACACAACAATGTCTCAGAGCAACGAAAGTCACGTGAAAAACTAAATAAAATTTGTTTCTTTCTTTCTCTCGCTCTGTCACTGTCCCTCTTAAAAGAGAGAGAGATAGAGAGGAGAGAGAGAGAGAAAGTGAGAGAGACAATGAGAGAGAGAAAAAGAGAATCGATTTTATTTAGTTTTTTGTTTGGCTTTCCTTGTTCTGACATTTCATTGTGTACGTGGTGCTAGGGTTCCAACCCATGTACTCGCGCATTCCAGGCAAGTACCATAACTGCCAAGCCACCGCTCCAGCCCCAACCCAGTTCTTCTTATAGTTCAAAGATTACATGGAGATAAAAGAATTTACCCTGTGACTTTTTTTTTTAAAGAGAAAGTGAGGGAGTGAGAGAGAGAGATGGAGAGAGTGAAAGAGAGAGAGAAAGTGAATCAATTTTATTAATTTTTCCATCTGGCCTTTATTTCTCCAGCACCTAATTGTGTGTGTGATGCTGGAGTTCAAATCCAGGTTTTCACATATGCCAGGCAAGCGACGTAACTGTGGAGCCACTGCTCCAGGCCCTATAATTGTTTTTTATTTGCTGTATTTATAATGAAGAAGTTCTATACTGATTTCCAAAATACTTAAGTGACATTCATATCATTCTACCTAGTGAAGAGACTTCCAACTGGACAATGATTTCTTTTTAACTGAGCCTGCTATTGACTGAGGGGTAGGGGCCTGTGTGGACACATGTACAAACAGCATCAATCTGTAACAGACAATACTGAAAACGTTGTAAAATGGACCAAAACTACTGTTCACTAATGTGAACAGAACAGTAGACATTGTGTTCACCCAGGACACTTTGATGTAAAGCATCTGTCCCTTCATCTTGCTAAGTTCAGCAAGCTGATGAAAATATCTTGCACTAGCCTTATCACAGGAATAACTTGACCAGCTCTTAGACAGTAACTATTGAAATTTTACCAACAGTGGCACAAAAATTCCCTGAACTTCCTCCTGGGAAGCCTTGACATAACTCATAAAACTGGAAAGTCTGCAGATATATATATATCTATATATATAGATATATATTACATATATATATAATCTCCAAATATTTATAAGCTTAGATTCTTGAAATATTAACAGATTGCCTAGATACCAAAATGGATGTTCTGTGCTAGATGCTATCACTCATCTAGATTCTCCACAGTAGAGAGACTTATTGTAAAAGAGTCTTACTCATTAACGGTGAGCTAGGTAGAAACGATTTTTATTTTTTCCTATAGCTTATGATTTAAACTTCTTAAGTTGAAACAGATATGGAGCTACTACAGAATAAGCAATCCACATGAATTCTGACACCAAAAACCAGAAACTTGAGAGGACAAGTTAGGAATATGGCCTGAGATTTCTAGAAATTCAATTCAAAGTCCACACTATTAAGGACACTTAATGGGAAAAGTTAAGAAGTCTATAGACAGAGGAATCTAGAACGTATTAACAACTCAGCTTTCATGACTATTCATGCCAGAAAAGGTGGTGCCAATAATTATACCTTTGCAATAGACATAGTTACAAAGGTACAACCACATAGCATTTGAGAAAAATGCGGAAAAATGACAACACACATGGCCAGGCAACAGATCTCAGCGTTCCTCAGTAAAAACAAAACAAAACAAAACAAAAAAACCTCTGTTAGAAAAGAGATGTGGTTTGGAATCTGCATGATCTAAATATGATAAAAATAAAATGTTCATTAATTGAAAGACTATTTTAACTGAACATGTTTTGAAAGTTACCAATGTTACCTTCCTCTCCAAATCTTTAATCACTTAATTGTTAGACTTTCTTCACCTGTATTATCTCTGAAATGTGATGTCTTGGTGTCTTGGCTAAGACAACCCAAATTATCACACACATACAAAAAAAAAATCTTCTGGACTGAAGCGGTTGCTCAGTGGTTATGGCACCTGCCTGGCAGATGCGAGGATGTGAGTTTGAACCACAGCACCATGTTATGCAATAAAGTGTCACAGCAACAAAAGACACATGAAAAACTAAATAAAACTGATTCTCTCTTTCTCACTCTCTCTCACTGTCCCTCTCTCCTGAAAAAAAAAAAAGTATGGATCTAATTTTTTTTTAAATCTTCCTTTCCTTACCCCAGCCAGCCTCAGCCTCAACTTCCCCCTCCAGTTTCAGAATGAGTTCTACTAATCCTCTGCAAGTATATGCATCCTATATCATCCCTATCTATCCTTCCCTGAATAGGATTTACCTCACTATATCAGTTATTTACCTTGTAATCAAACGTATCTCTCAGTTGAGATTTTAAAAAATAATGCAGGGAAAATTATTTTGAAATGAAATGAAAACTTCAGTAATTTGATTTGCAGGAAATGAAGAACAAACTGTCACAACCCAAGTGCTTTTAAATAAGTCATAATTAATTACACATGCATCTATGTTTGGATGCTCAATTTATGACTAATTATGCAGAAAATGTAATTGCATACTGAAGTATTCAATTGCACCTTCTCTTGTTCTTATTTATGCCAAGCAGGGGTTGTGCGGTTTTTGTTGTTGTTGTTGTTGTTGTTGCTGATAATGGTATGTGCTATGTGCAACTGTTGAAATTATTGTACTGTTGTCAAGACACAATTGATCACATGATCCCTCCTAAAATATATTTATTCCTGCTGAGAAAATTGCAGAAAGACCTAAAATTATTTCCTAATTTATCCTATTTTGCAAAAAACTTGTATGCGTTTCTACATTCTTTTGTCCTCTACTGGAATGCACTTGCTAAGAAATCATATTAGGCACACTCTGCCAACTTCATTTCTCCTATAGATTTGCAATATAGACTTTTTATTTTCTTGGAAGACTCATAAAGCTCAAAGGAATCATGAATGACCATCACATTTATGTCATCCTAGACAGGCTTCTTTTTAATGACACTAAAGGGAATTTGTAACCTTTTCTCCATCTTAAGATACCTAACAAAGTGAATATCAAGGAAGCAAAGGAAATAAAACCAAATTTAAAACTTCCTCTGAATAAGTCATGGGAATAGTAGCATCTGTGAATATTTCCTCACTGAAGGAAAAAAGGGAGTGGAGAACAAGGAGATGAAAAATCTCAAAAGCTTTTATAATACGTATAAAGATAACAACTATTTTATTACATTTTTCAGAAATCTCTAAGGCAGCTTTATTACATACAGTTATCTTTTTCTGTAGAACCCAAACAAATTCTAGAGTCCTTTGTGGCCTAGTCTCAGAAGGTATCACCTATAACAGATGTTGTCCACCCACCAAAAGTAAAAGTAATTCCAGTCTTTTTGCATAAACAGCCAATTCCAATATCGGCAGAACTTACTTGTAGATACGTCTAGCTGTCAAGGTTCAAGAACAGCTACGCTTCCCCACCCACCTGCAGTCAGGCAGCCCATGAGGCAGGGGCATGCAAAAGGCTATAGCAGGAAATCTCTGCCCAGCCACAGTTTGGAAGAGTTGTTGTGAGGTTTCCATACCTTCTGGTCTCCTGCTATTCTTATGCCAGTAGAGTCATAAGATCAAAGCAGCTGGGGCCACCAAGTTGCCACATGGAGGTTACCTGCACTGGGGAGTCATGGGACCCTATAACAGACTTTGAGCAAGAAATGATTATTTTCTAGGATTTTTTTAAAATTAAGGAATTGAGTTGTTGTACAATCATAAATGCATATAAAGTAACAATATGATATGCATTTGATCCTGAACCATAGTTACCCCCACATTGCCCACACCCCAGTCTCTTGATTCTTCTATATTACACCCCTATAAGAGATATAAATGTCCATAAATGATTGTAAATTTTTGAGAATTAAATGATTACATAAACATTATTTGACTTCTCAGGGGGATAAAGAATAAGCTATATTGTTGATTGTCTCCCTAGATCCCTCACTATCCTCCCTCCCTCTCCCTGCCACTCTCCCTTCCCCCATTCCCACCTACATGCCTATGGCTCCCTATATTATATGTCACTATGCCTTTGGTGGGTCTAATACGTGAGTTTGACTATCTTTCACTCAAGCCTAGGTTTAGCTCCAGCCTCCACAAATGAGTGAAAACATTTGACCCTTTGCTCTCTAGGTTTGGCTAACTTCCCTCAGCATGATTTCTTCCATTGCCATCCATTTACCTTCAAAGGCTGCAATATCATTGCTTCTAATAGTTGAGTAGAACTCCATTGTGTGTGTGTGTGTGTGTGTGTGTGTGTGTGTGTGTGTGTATACACCAGAGCTTTTGGATCCATTCATCCAGTGAGGAGCATCTGAGTTGATTCCATAATTAACTATTGTAAATTGAGCTACTACGAACATTGATTTTGGTGTGTCCCTGTAATGTGCTGACCCTAACTCCTCTGGGAAAATACCCAGAAGAGGGATAGCTGGGTGGAATGATGGATCCAACCCTAATTTTTTGAGGAGTCCCCACACTGCTTTCCAGAGCAGCAGGACCAGTCTACAGTTTCATCAACAGTGTCCTTGTGTTCCTATCTCCCCACAACTCCTCCAGCATTTGTTACTATTTGTATTCTTCATCTTTGCCAGTCTAACTGAAGTGAGGTGAAATCTTGATGTAATTTTGATTGGTATAAGAAATAAATTTTTGTTGTACGAAGTCACAGAAATTTGGGAGTTGCTTGCTACCTGCATACAGCAGAAGCTAGCCCATCTTGAATAAGCATTGTAAGGAATACAATTCCACCTCTCTGCAGCTCTTCCTGAACCCCACCCTCCTTCACTCTCTTCTACACTCTCTTCTAAATTATCCCCCAGGCTCCCTGTTCCAGGGCCTCTTCCTCTCTCAACCAGCAATCTGGACTCTAGGTTGTTTTTCCTTCCCTTGTCCTTCAAGCTACATCCTGTCTGTTTACAAAAATCCAGGAGCTGGGTTGACAAAAGTCAAACTCTGTTTAGAGGGTTGGGGATTAGAATGAGCTGAGCTTTCAGAAGCTTGGTGGAGGGACTGGGGGGCATCTGCGATGCACTAAACAGGGTGGAAGAAATGGAAACACTTGCTTGCTAAAAATGTTTTCCCCATCATATTTGGTTTTGGTCCCAAAATAAGTACATAAGTGTGTTAAAATTCACACACTAGTGACTTGTTCTTCCCTGCCTAGCCTGTCCAAGTTACTAACCTATGTACATTTTATTTTTGAGCACTATTGCTCTTATTCTTTGAACTCTGTTTTCCAGTCCATTGGTGGCACCCACTTTAGCCATTGTCCATGTGAATGTGCCCTCTAGAATTGTACACTGTTCAACCTGGAAGGCAACTATGGGCATCACTTCCATGGCACCATTAACAGAGTATCAAAAGAGTTGGAGAAGAAGCATAACTCATCTAATAACAGTTAACATAAAATACTTTGAAAAGTTTAGGTAAGACTTTTAGTGAATTTTTTGACATTATTAAAAAAATTCACAAACATCAGTACTTATTGTTACAAACCTTATGTTAGTAGGTGAGAAGTTTACAGAAAGACGTAAGACCTGGTCTCAGATCTCAAGAAAATCTCTCTATCCCTCTACATAGGGAGAGAGGTTGCAGTGGAAAATTCTATTTAATACAGGCAAAACTGGGGCTGGAGCAGTGGCTCGGCGGTTACTGCACTTGCCTGGCATGCGCAAGTACACAGGTTCAAACCCCAGCACCAGCACCACGTACACAGCTAAGTGTCAGACCAATGAAAGCCATGTGAAAAACTTAATAAAAATTGATTCTCTCTGTTTTTCTCTCTCTCTTTCTCACTGTCCTTCTCTCTTTAAAAAAAAATACAGGCAAAATAAACAGAATATATAATAACACATGATGATGAAAGGACTAGAGGAATCAGGGAAATCAGTAGAAGAGGTAAGTATTGAACTGAACCTCAAAAGATGTAAACAAATCTGAATAGACGGAAAGATATATGGAGACTGTCTTTACATCTCAACGAAAAGCTGCAGTGTTTGATGATAGGAATATAAAAAAAGACTATTTGTCATTGTGTGGAACTAAATCATTTCCAAGGCCACCCAGAACAAACTGGAAGAGATGTTGCTCTCATATTTCACAGGAACACTTGGTAGTTACAACTTTACACCTCAGAAAGAGCACTATTCCATCTCCCTAATCAAAAGCATCTAATCAATACTCATCTAAGGGAGGGTATAAAAGGAGTGCATGCATTCAGGGTTCCTGCCCTCTAGGGGATGACATTCTAAAATGGCAAGCCTGGCTCTACAAGCACTGAGCCATAATTAACATAACTAAGGATGAAGAAAGCATTTTCTGCAAGCCTTGCTGCCATCAGACAGAAAAATTTGTAGTCATCACTGATCTGAGCTGAATTCAAATTGGTGACCCAAAGGCTCCACTGTCTGGGTATTATTTTCAATCTCCTTAGCTATCCAATCTCCAGAAGCTTCATTTTTCATTCTTACTGTGCAGTCATCATCAACTACCAAAGGGAAGGACTGCAATCCAGACACACTAAAAATAGTATTCTTGTCTTCTGAAAGCCAGACTCAGATTTATGGCAGTTTTAAAATTTGGTCTTCGTCTTAAAAGTTCAACATTCTATAAGAACAGTGAGAAGTAATACCTACCTGGTCTTTAGAGCATGAAACACCATAACTTGATGTAGCAAGAGATCAGGCCTTGATGTCATCCATTTACATTAGGGAGTGAGCATTTTCCTTTGCCTGACAGGTTGACGTGGCTTCATGTGCTTGCCACTTAATCAGCAGAATCATTAAAGCACTGAGGGTTTTGATTGTCTCAATAAAAAACATCTATTTCTGTAGAACATATCACTATAAATAATTTAACAAATATAGCCCCCCCAAAAAAGTCTATAAAAAAGGAAGAATTATTCTCTCATACCTAGATTAGAGACCACTCTGAAGTTGAGCCAAAAAGAGTTCAGTCTTAAAACCAGGGCAGAATGATGTCCAACAATAAATCCTAAAGATAAAATGAAAAGCAGTTACAGAAAGTATAGTCCAATTTCTGTTTTAAATATATGTGTGTTTGTGTTTATACTTCTATTGAAAAGTTCTAGGAGGGGACTGGAGCAGTGGCTCAGTGGTAGAGCACTTGCCTTGCATGGGTGAGGACCTGGGTTCCAACCCCAGCACAACATACACAACTAAGTGTCAGGGAAACAAAGTCCACATGAAAAATAAATAAAATTGATGCTTTCTCTCTTCTCTCTCTCTCTCTCTCTCTCCCTATCTATATAATCTTTTTCTCTCTCTCTTAAAAAAAAGTTCTGGAAGAATTGCATCAACATAAACTGTTGACTCTGGCTCAGAGGGTATCAAGACTTTGTGATCAGGGAGGGAGTGGCATTACTCTTGGAATCTACATAGGGAAACTAGCCTTACTCGTGAAGAGAGAAGCAATTGACTGATACTGAGGCTAAGAAAGAACTGATTATAGCATGTGCCCCTGAATAGACCAATGCCCAAGGGAATGCTAATGCCTACAGAATCTTATTTATGGGTGGGAGCTTGTTCGGCAGTAGTCTAGGCACAATAGTGTGCAGCATCTTGCTTTGGGAGTGAGCAGACTGCTGTTAATCTGGTTGAAGCAGGACCCCAGCCAGCCAGCAGAGAGGGCAGATAAGGGTTTGAAGGCCTGGGCAAAATGCTAATTTCAGGTAGTGTTCTGGTTTCAACAGGATCTAGAGAAGAATGGTAGTCAGCCTTTGGGACAGGTGGTAGGAGTAAGCAAGGAGGCCTCAGTTATGTGGGCACACCTCACGCTGAGGTCCACAGGGTCACGTGAGATTCCACATGTTGGCATTGGTGGAGAAAAGGTGCCTTGTTTCACCCCAGGCATGGCTCTCCTTGGTTCAGAAACCAGGCTGTAGACTAAAAGGTCTTAACATTAAAATTAAAGCAATGCTAAATAGGCAAAATCAGTATATGAGTCCTTTCTCACAAAAATTAAGATAACTTTTCCTTTAGTTCTCATCAGTCGAAGTATAGATAGGATGAAGTCTGGTCCCAAGGGTAGGTTTTCTGGAAACTTATAGAACATCCTATTGCCAAGTCCAGGGTTGTCTGTTTGGTAGCTGTGAGCCTTTGAGTTTACTTAAAAGAAAAAAGAAGCCTGTTTCACCGAGTCTTCAAAGATTTTATTGATGCCTAGTGTCCATCTGGAAATCAAGGGAACTGACATGCAGCCTTTCCAATCAACCTCACAAATAACACTCAGAATTAGGGTTCTATGATAAAAGGAAAAACCTTTCCTCATCTGGTGGCTGGGATCCTTCCCTTTCACTTGCTCTTATTTGCCCAAGATGGCCAGTCACTTCCCCCCTTCCCCCTACACGCTCTCAGCATCTTGAGACATTAGGCTAAATGAGCTGGCATTTTAGTCTCCACCTTTTCCAGAATGGAGAGATTAAATTCGGTTCAAATCTGAATCAAGAGATCAAAAAATATAGCTTTCCTGCCAGGCATGGTGCCACACACCTATAGTACCAGCAGCTTGGGAGGCTGAGGCAGGAGTATTGCAAGTTCAAAACCAGCCTCAGCAACTTACCCAGGCCTTAAGCAACTAAGCAAGACCCTGTCTCAAAATAAAAAATAAAAAGGACTTGGGCTGTGGCTTAGTGGTTAAGCACCCCTGGGTTCAATCCCTAGTACGAACACATATGTACATGTGTGTGTGTGTGTGTGTGTGTATCATGTATAAGTTAGGGGGAAGGAAATAGCATAGTCTAAGACTACAAGCACTAGAGGAATCACTTTAAGGCATTATTTCCTGGGTAGGGAGACCCTGGAGAGCAGAGGGAGAGCCTTGGCACTCCTCCAGACTACTGTTACCAAAGGAAGGAGTTCAAAATAGCCACAAAATGATCATCCACACACCCTTGTTTTATCCAAAGTTTCTTGAAGTCAAAATATTAAATTTGTTTCAGGATGTCCTGATTTGCAAACCATGCTTCTTTAGGCAATGAGTTTTTCACTGCTAAAAACTGAAAAATGATATTTCTCCCTCCCAATTCAGAAAGGAGAACATCCTAGTAAATTGCCAGAACTTTCGGTTTTAAGATTTTTCTCTCCTAACTATTTCTTAGATTTGTAGTACTTGCTATCAGTGGAGGTAGACCCATGGCAGACTGTCTAGCGGAGTTGGAGCCACAGAGAAGATGTGGTCCCAGAAGCATACTCCAGGCAGGGAGAGAGAGGGTGGAGGGGCATGTGTGGGAGGGTTTGTGGGAGGCTCAGTGGTGGCAGAAGGAGTAGCGGAATATCCTGCCTTCTCCCTCCCACTCTGCCTGCAGTCTGCTGCCTTGGCTATCCATTGACCAAACTCAATAGGAACCAGCTGTCACAGGTATCTGCTGAATATCAAAACAGAGCAGAGAAGAGCAATAAAAGAATCTGAAGGCAAAGAGGCCAAGGGCCACAACTATGGCATCCAATTTAGTGAGAATTAACAGACCAGTTATGATATGTTTAAGATATTCTTATTTCTGGATGGGGTCCTCTGTGTTTCCACAACATCTGGGTATTCTTGCACCTGGCTCAATCTGAGCATGAATGTTGAATGTATCATGTGTTGTCAAACTGTGCTGCATTGATCCCGAGGTTCCGTAGAGCTCTCCTCAGTTGCTATCATATAGGCAGAGTGGATTGGGTACCCTGGGGCCTCAACCTCTGTCTCTGCTTCAGCTTGAGTGGTATTGGTTTTTATCTGTTTTATATCATTAAATCTGTGTAAAATTTTGCTTACAAAGAGCTTCTAACTTAGATAGAAATTCACTGGCACATCAAGTTGCGGCTAAGAATTGTCTCAATGATGTCACATATTTTCCTGTACTTTCCTATGATACTAAGTTATTTCTTTTCTATGTTTTATACTTTTTCACATTTACAGATTAAATATAAACACAGGCCACCCCAGATAGTGTGCACCTTTGTAGTGATGAACCAACTGTTTAGAATTTCAAAGGCTTTTTCCCAAAATAATAGCAAGATTGTTAGAACCCCAGTCAAGCCTACTCAAACTCACTTAACCATAACGAACCTGAAATAGGATTCTATTCTCATAATAAATAAATAAGAACCTGGACCCCAATTGCAATAACA
The DNA here is from genome assembly GCA_004027875.1 of Aplodontia rufa. Classification (NCBI taxonomy): domain Eukaryota; kingdom Metazoa; phylum Chordata; class Mammalia; order Rodentia; family Aplodontiidae; genus Aplodontia; species Aplodontia rufa. The sequence continues at coordinate 10,877 of PVKS010042283.1, forward strand.
TTTAAAGGGAAAATGAATTCCAGGTTCCAAGTGAAATACAGGAAAGTCACAGCTCTCCTTGCAGTAGGATCTAAGGCTCCTCTCCCTCACAGCCTCAGGCAGGGAGAGTGTCTTTTTACCATGGAAAACAAAGTCAGCATTTCCAGTCTGTGTTAATAGACAGAACTGGGGTCAATCAGGTTAAATGAGGGAAGCTAAAAGTAAAAGCTCCTGGGCAAAATAACCGCAGGTAATTTGCCCCTTTCCATTTTGTTTGTTTGATTGCCTTTTGTCTTGTTTCGTTTCTCTGCACTGCTGAGGAATCCAGGACCTTGTTCATGTTAGGCAAGAACTCTGCCACTAAGCTACCCCTCCAGCTCTTTTAAGCAGTAGGTTAGATGGCTAACCTAACAACAACTTCAAATTGTATGATTCTCAGTGTAATAGGGGGATGGCTCCCTAGGATACTTGGAGGCGTAGGGAGAGGGATTTATGGGGAGGGAAGAGGGTGTATGAAGAACTCCTAGGAGACTGAAGAGTGGAATATGGGGGAACCATCTCAGAAGCCGATGTCATTCCTCCACAAGATACCCATTTAACGCAAGAGTTCTTCTGGGGGAAACTGCAACAGGTGAAACTCAAGATGGTCATCCATGTTTTGGCATTATCCCAGGATAACAAAGTATGTATACATGGGTACTGATGGTTTGATGATGTTTCCCCCTTAGTTATATCTCTATATACTTCTAATAAAAAATAAAAATAAAAAAAGAAGAGTTTCTGGCTCTCTGCTTCCTCGTGGCCATATCCTGAGCCACTTTCTTCTACCGCACTTCCACCATAATGTTCTGCCTCATCTTGGGCCCCGAGCAATGGAACAATGGAACTGGGCAGCTTATGGACTGAGATCTCTGAAATCATGAGTGTGGAATAAAATTTTCCTCCTCTAAAAAGAAAAAAAAAGAATTTCTAGGTTTTCCCACAGCTTCTTGAAATATGATTGACAAAAACTGCATATTTTAAGGTGATATTTTAGTATAAGTATACTTATGTCCTTGTATAATGTTTTCTATAATCAGGTTAATAGCAAGTTTATCATTTTACATTGTTGCCATTCCGTGTGTGTGTGTGTGTGTGTGTGTGATAGAGAGAGAGAGAACACTGAAGATCTCTCTGGCGAATTTCAAGTATATGATACATTATTAACTATAGTTACCATGCTGTACATTAGATCCCTAGAATGTATTCATCTTATACTTGAAAGTTTGCACTGCTTGACCAACATCTCCCTATTCCCTCTCACCCATTGCAACTACCACTCTACTCTCTGCTACTCCACGTTTGACTTTTTTAGTTTCCTCATATAAATGATATCATGCAATATTCATCTTAGTGTGACTGGATTATTTCATTCAGCATAGTGTCCTCAAGGTTCATCCACATTTTCCCAAATAGAAGAACTTCCTTCATTTTAAAGGTTGTATAACACTCCTCTGTGTGTGTGTGTGTGTGTGTGTGTGTGTTTGTATGAGTATGTAATTTCTTTATACATTGTTCTGTTAATGGACACATTGCTTCCATATCTTGAGTACTGTGAAAAATGCTGTAATAAACATGGAAATGCAGATATATTTTTGAAATACTCATTTAATTTCCTTCAGATATATACCCAGTAGTGGAATTGCTAGATCACATGATTGCTCTATTTTTAATTTTTTAAGGAACCTCCACACTGGTTGTACTAATTTACATTTCCACCTGCAAGATTCCCTGTACTCCACATCCTTACCAATGGAGTTTTCTCATGTCCTTTTTTATAATAACCACCCTAACAGGTCTGACATGATATCTCATTGTAGTTTTAATTAGTGATGTTGAGCACATTTACATACATCTATTGGCCATTTGTATGTCTTCTTTTTAAAAAACAAGTATCTGGGAGGCAGGGCCCGCTCTTTGTCAAAATGTCGGCGCCCATCGCGCACCGGAGCCTGTGAAGAGGGCATTTGAGCTCCTGTCTAAGACAGCGAGAAGCTGCGTGGTGTTTTCTACAGTGGCTGCATCTTTGTGCATTCTCACCAGCAGTGCATGGGGGTTCCCGTTTCTTTACGCAGGAGGAGCCCAAGGTAACTTGTGAGTAAAAGTCAAAAGAGGACTGGAGAGGAGTCAGGATTCAAGATGGCGATCTGAAGACAAAAGGCTTCCCCTGTATCCCCGCGACTAATCAGGCTACCTCCAGCTTCTCTCCAGTATTTTGAGGTGCGTTTGGGGGATTAGCATTATGAAACACCAGTCCTAATCTTAGCAGTGGTTTTGAGGAATAGAGACTTAGGAGCGACCAGGAGTTCTTTGTTCTGTTCCGTCTCAGCTGAGAATCGGCAGCTGCGGCGGTGCCTGGCCAGCAGCAGCCGGGCAATTGCACTCTACCGCCTACATTCCCCCCGCCTGAATCACATCGGCACAGAAAACCCGCACTGCTGAAAGAAAGCGTTCCTGCAAAAGCCCTTCCCGGGCCTGCGCTCTGTCTGACGGCAAGATCAGTGCCTGGAAACTGCTTTCGTACAGTCACAGAGCAGCAGTTTGCGCGGAAGAAGCAGGTGCGGGAGCTGCAAGGGCGTGGGAGCTGAGCAAGCGTCCATCTTTTATCCCCTTGTTGGATACCACACTCCCAGCCCACCAGATTAGGGCAAGACCTCTTTAGGCTTGCAAAGCCAGCTCTAAATACTCCGTCTGGAGGCAGCTGAGATCACAGGCGGAAACGGGACCAGAAGGCTTGGCTCAAGCCCTGAAGAAGGTGTGGGAGCAGCGAGGGCTGGGGAGCAGATCATCCATCTTTAAACCCACACTCCCTGTCCTGGACCCGCCTCCCCGGGTCTGCAAAACAGGCTCATAAAACTGCCTGGAACCAGCAGCTGATCACAGTCTGACTCAGGAGCAGAAAGTATGGACTGGGGCCTGAATCCTTTTCTCATAAAGGATCTGGGGCTGAGGAGTAACGGGGTTCAAGGCTCTGTCCTTCCACCATAGACAGAAGGTCATTCACAGCTTGGAACAGCAGACCTCCACCTCTGGGATCACAGAAGTCATTTTCAACAACTACCAGCAGATGGAGCTCTGATAACATAATATCTTCTGACTTTCAGATCCCCTGAAACCCGCATCTAAAAAATTAAAACTTGTCATATCCAGCCAGAAATAGAAGATCCAATCCCTGAAAGGACCAGAGACACTCATAATATCGATACTTCCAGGGTTTTCCTATTAAGTATTTTTTTCCTCTTTTTTTGATTTCGATTTCATATTAGGTGTGTACCAAGGCGATATCTGGTGGAGTTTACTGGTTCTCCAATATATAAAAACTCTAGCAGTTTTTACTTCTCTGTTATGCTAACATCGAAGAGCAGTTAACCCCTACTCTTCCTATTTTTTTAATTTTTTAAATTTTTTTAAAAATTTTTAATTTTTTTTCCTTTTCTTTTCTTTTTTCTCTCTTCTGTTAGGGGGAAAATTAACAATAGTAGTTCTTCTTATTTTGGTAGCCTGTTTTTAAGGTTTCTTTCTCTTTTCCTTTTTTCCCTATTTAGCGTATCTCTGATTCCCTCTTACCCATCCGGTCTAGCCCTGTTCTCATTCTTGAGAAGGACTCTAGTCAGTGCACAAAGTATTTGAAATATTTTATGCCTGAAAAGCATAATTCTCAGGGAGAACTTCTTCCCTTAAATTTTAGCAATAACCCAAATTTTAGCAATAACCCTTTTACCCTTCCTACATTAGGCCACAGCTATCCTAGCTTCCCCTCTGATCTGTACTTTCATTTCTACTTCTTTCTTTCCTGCTTTATTTTCAAATTTAGTAAATTTCTTCTGTTCAATTTCCTTTTCAAATGTTTTCCTCTTAAAATTGTCTTTTTCTTTCTACAGCAAATTCTTTAACTCCTCCACTTTCTCACTGTACATAATTGGTATACATAAACTTCTCTCTTAATTTCACTGGCATTACCCCCCCTTCTGACTCCAAATTAGTTAACTCACTTTAACCCCCCATTATTAAGACTGTGTAAATATTACTACTGTAATTGTTAATCTGAGTAACACGTATTTGTTCTTGAAATCATACATATGTAATAGTAATTTTCTAGTATCACCAAAAGTATTGTTTATTACTAACACTAGTTGCTTAGGCTGAATTCGATAGTCCATTATAGTGGATGCTAAATAACTAATTTACTACTGTTTATTGTAAGCTTTGGTTGTACATATTGTCAATTTGCTACTAGCGCATGAGGTGTTGGAATTCTGTAAGGGTAACAAATAGTTCAGAGTAAAAGGGGTTGTCTTTTGAAATCAACTCTCCTGACAAAACCCCATTTCAAGTAAGGGTTGGGACGGATCTCCCAACCCAACAGCTTAGTCCTTAAGGCAGAAGACAGGAAAAAGAACCACAGAACCTGTATTGCTCCCACAAAAGTTTCACCTGGTAAATAAGAGAGAAGAATCTCTTCAAGCATGAGAAATCAAACTCGAAGAGGTTCAAACAATCCCAAAACTCCCCTGATAAGGGGGCTATGGCCAGGGACCGGGAAGAAAATCTAGAACAATATATCAATGAGCTGACAAAAAAAGGATCATCGACTTAAAAGAAGAGATAATGAAGGGAATAA
>PVKS010042284.1:0-15515 GCA_004027875.1 Aplodontia rufa
GGGTAACTGGGGTGGGATACACCTGGGGGAAATTGCAACATCCAGAATATATACACATTTTATATTATTTTGTTAAAAACTTGTATGGTTGTTCAAAAATTAAAAAAAAATTTTAAAAGTTGGTTACTGCTAAGTCACTTCATGGATTAGTATCAAATTCAGAATGTTGTTTTTCTTTCTTTGTCTCCTGGGGAGAGGAAATATATTCAGGGATGCGAGGATAGGTATTGATGTTATTTTTTAAAACCCTCAATAAGTAATGTGGAGACTATTTGGAAAGAAACAGATCAAGTGAACATAATACAGGAGCAGCAAAGGCAGTGAAGGAGAACACACAATTGAACCCCTATTATGTGCTGAAAGGAACATCAGGCAGGGGAGACTTTCTAGAGAATCCACAGCTACTCAGCCACCCTAGAAGAAATTAAATCAGCTCAACTTCTCCCCACATGCAGGTAGTTACAAATAATACCAAAGGGAATGTCTCTGAAATGACTTGTCTCAGTAATTTTTCTAGAAAGAAATATGAGGGATCTTTCCTAGCTGAAGGCTATCAGAGAACCCCATCACTATGGACATTGGGATTGGGATAGAGCTGACCTAAGGGCAAATCACTCCCAAGGAGTACTAACTCCAACCCAGTGCTACTGCCTCCCCAGGAGTTCAGGTGAAGATCAGCCAAGTGACAACCTACTCTCTTCAGTGTGACTGGAGAGATCCAATCATCTTCACAAGATAGTGTGGAGGTTTGAAGCCACAGAATGACCAGAAAGCCTGAAACCACAGGCCCCATAGTTGTAGACAGCTGCCAAGCACTTAGCAACACTATAGAGATGACTCTGTGGAGGGGAACAGGTTTATGACTTTGAAAACTGCCAGCTCAAGGAACTCAGGTGAAAGCAGGTCAACTGACACACTACTGCAGTCACTGATCAGTACACAGGTAATACATGTTAGCTAATGTGGAGGTTTTTGGTCACACATCACACATAGACAGTCAGCATTCACAGGTCCCACAGCTACAGAAAGCCACCAAGATGTATGCTGCTATGAAATAGCCCCTGCAAATGAAAACTGGTACTCAATATCCCACAGCAGCTAGTGACAGTGTTGCACCTTATGCATCCACCACAAACAGAAATAGTCAGAAGATGTGGCACCCACCAGGCATGCATACTCTGGCTCTGGGCTGACAAGCACCAGCTGACAAGAAAATCATAGCAACCAGGAAAGTATCTCCTGTGCTCCAACACCTATAGTATGGTCCATGGCCTCAGTTTCCAAAGTTGCAGATAATTAAATTCTTACTCAGACATATGGATGCACAAAAGGCAATTGTTGAGAATCGTCCCAAGCAACCAGCACAAATACTGCACAGACACAAAGGCAGTGTATCCTCAAAAAAACTTAGAGGAGTACCTCCAACCAATGTGCCCAGATATAAGCCCAACAGCCTGTGATCTGGGCACTCCAGGGGGCAAAATATTAAATAGCATGAGGATAAAACAAAGCTTTTCAAGCACATATTGAAGGTTTAATCACCCAGACATATCTTCCTGAAAAAAGAAGCGAGAAAAGAGATGAGCAAAGTCAACAGAATATATGGAGCCAGATCTCCTTTCTATAAAGGAGGCTGCTCCTATGAAAGTAGTATAAGTTACCTAAGACCTGGAGACCTTCCAAGAGGAAATAGTTTGCAAAAGCAGAACCTTCTTTAAAGATGTTCTCATTCTCATTATCACTTTGCATTATTAAATAGTCAAAAATTATATTGTATGAGAAAATCTAATGCTGGAAAGGATATGTACCCACAGTTTCCCTGGACATTAGAGTGGAAGTGAAAATTATTTTAATACTTTACCATTTGGTAAAATCTCCTAAAGCTGAACTGTAATAACTTTTGGTGCAGCATTTCCCCCTAGTTTGTGATGAGAATTATTTGCACATTCTTAAAGGAGATATTATTATCAAGTTCACAGACAAATACTCTAATTGCATGAACTAGGACACCACCACAATGCCAAGCATTAACATAGTCCACGATCATTTGTGTCAATTAAATATAATGTTTACAGCAATCATGCCAAAGTGAATAATACAGATGAGCTGCATGAAAATCTGAAGTGAAAAAAGTCTTAATGCATTGCCATATAGGAAGATGCATTTCATTTTCAACATTCTAGCCTTTTTTTATACACAGTTGATTGAACAGAAAATAGTTCAATATAAATGAAACACTGCAAATGCAAAAATAAATTTTAACTGAGCATGAATTTATTTCCTCAGAAAATATAATATGTTTCATCTCTAAATAAGTTTCATGAAAAAAGATTCAGATGTCAAGAATGAAATCTTTAAAATTAAACATTTAAATCCTGAAATAAGCATTTCCATAAATGATGGAAAAATCAGAAGCTGATGAGAACAAAAGTGTCCACTTGATAATTAATAAGCAGTTATCTCTACTATTTGAGCACTTCTATAATAAAAAGGAAAAGAACAGGTAATGTTGTATTTGACATACTAATAGTTTTCAAAGTGTTCATTTCTACTTGGGGGAAAAAAGCATCCACACCCATTTCATCTTCTCAAACAACATGACCAAATCCTGTCCTTTGGTTGGTTCAGCAGCACTGCTGGGTTTTGTGCATTTTGGCTTCAGAGATTCATGAACTTTCCTATTTCCTTTTCACAATGTAGGAACTGGAGTCCACAGGACAGTTACCCCCAGTGGCAACCCTATGCCATTGGTCTTTCCACTGCACCCACATAGAAAACTTCATAACTTAGACTTCTTTCTTTAATAATGGAATGTGGGAATTCTTAACAGTGAAAACTCAGGTCAGGAAGTAAAGGAGTATTTGTATCAGGGTAGAGATTCATGCTTTGAAGAAGGCTTTTTCTTTCATGGCAGATTTCTCCTGTCCATCACCTTCTGCTCTTCAGGGAGCCTCCTGGTCACAGCTATGCTCCAATTAGAGGACTTGTCCCAGCTGTGGCTGATAAGGCCACATTCTCCTTAATAGGACCCTGGGAATCAAACCCAAACCCACCTGTCAGAAGAACTCTTCTGCTTTGGAATCTTACTAAGGAAGGCTGTGCCTACAAGGATGTAATGGAGTGTTGAGCCTATTTTTTCTTCTTTCAATTGTATAGCTGCTGGTTTAATATCTAACTTTTTGATCCATTTAGATTTGATTTTTTTTCAAGGTGAGAGATAAGCATCTAATTCCAGTTTTCAACAGAGGGCTGTCAAGTTCACCTAGCACCGTTTGTTGAACAGACTTTTTTTCCATGCTATGTTTTCATCCCCTTTGTCAAATACCAGACTCCCATAGTGCAAGAATTAAAGCCAAGAATTGAGTGGGATGCCATTAAACTGAAAAGCTTCTGCACAGCTGAAGAATTAGTCGAGTGTCAAGAGAGAACTGACAGAATGGGGAAAATCCTTTGCTTGCTACACCTCAAACTGAGGACTAACATCCAGAATATACAAATAATTCAAAAAACTGAACATCAATCCCACAAATAATCCAATCAATAAATGGCCTAACTAAATAGAGGCATGGATATGAATTCTGGGACTGCAATCAGCATCCACACAAAAGAGGAGCAGATATAGAAAAGAAGTAGAATTCCCAGAGGAAAGAGGTGGATACCAGTCTTAATATGCACAAATCATCCATCTAATGTTCTTTTTTGACTTGGCATAAACCAAATTAAATTAGCTTCTCCATCTCCATCTCTCAATCCCCCCAATCTCTTTCTTTTTCTCTCTTTCCTCTTCTTCCATTTTGCCTTGCTGCAACATAGCTAATCTTGGCTCTTTTCTCTTTCATTCCCTCCCCTCCTCTCTCCTCTTTCTCCCTGCCCTCACACTTTACTTTCCACACTTATTACCAATTGTCTTCCCTTCTTCCTTCTGGTACCCACTTCAGGTAATAATAACTTTACTAAGCTACTAAACTTGAAATCTGTTTCAGAATTTTATTATACAAATCTAACCGAATTTGAGAAACTGAAGAGAATAATTGCAACAAACTTTTGTTCTCCGAAGATTGAATAGAATAAGACTTAGCTCAGAAGAGAATATAATAAATAGGTCTCAATAGTCTCTTGAACAGAGGCTGATAATGGGATCAACAGAGGTCACACATTGAATTAAAATGCCAGTGTCCAGAAATTCACCCAACTCAGGGTCCATAATTAAAAGAGCTCACAAAATGAATCCTAACTTAAAAGAAGAAATCAGAACAATAGTGAAACATGGACTAACATGCAATACCATGAAACAAGGGAACAAAGCATCTCAAATTGCCCATAATGCTTCAAATACAGTAATTAATGACAGAAAAGTGGAATATTAGAGAAGAAAATAATAAAATTCATATTTAAATTGTTCTATGTACTAAAAGATGAGTTAAGGAAGGAATACAGAAAGGAAAAAAAGGAAGTGAAATAACAATTCTATAATGAGGTAGAAATTCTGAAAATGAAATGAATCAAAAGGAAGTCCTTGAAATGAAGGAATAAATAATAAAAAAATTCAATGGAAAGCATCCCAAATAGATGGACCACTTGGAATAAAGATTTTTTCAGGCCTCAGAGACAAAGTATATATTCTTGAAAATAAAAAAAGAATAAACTTGAAACAAATTCTAGAGGCTTATAGAAATCAAAATATATAAACTCACAACAGACACACTCCAACACACATTATGAAAATACTTAACATACAGAATGAGGACATTTTTAAAAACTGTAAGAGAAAAAACACGATTCACATTTAAAAGAAAACCAGTCCAAATTTCAAGTGACTTCTCAACCCAGAACATAAAAGTGAGGAGGGCTTGGAATAACATATACCAAGCTCTGAAAGGAAATGGATGCCAAGAACTGGGATCATAGTGGATGGCAGAACAGTTGCATCTCTTCTGACTCTGAATTGGGACTCAAATCCCACCAGTCCTACAGCATTGAGAAGGAGTGCACCCACTGATGCTGGAATTCACAAAAATACTATTGCTGATACTTGGAGACTTGGAAATCTACAAACATTGTAATGTAAAGAGATCTTTGCTGATTCCAACTGTTCTCTAGGGTAAGGGACAACTCACTGTAGCAGTAACAGGTGCAGCAGCAGCGGTGGCACTGGTACTTCAGTTGTTGGTTCTGCATTATGGAGGTGGGTACAAGTAATGCAGATTTACAGGGAATTCAGACTTTTGCCATAGTGAATCCTGAATTCAGACAGAAGCCCCGGATCAGACTGGGAAAATATAGAATTGCCTACAAAACCTAAGGGTATCACAATGTCTCTTATCTTTCAGGAGGAGAAAGTAAAGCCATCATTTTGAAAGGTTGGGCAGACAAGAGGGAGCAAGGAGTGCTTTCATTAGCCCCTAGAGATGCCACAGTCCCAAGGGCAATCCAAACTGAGTGTTAGACTGTTAGGACCTGAGGCTGCATGGCCTAGGGTTCTCTGCCATGCGGGAATGGAATAAGAACCCAGTTTGCCTCCTTTCCCTTCCCACTATTTTGGGGTCCCTTAGGCCAAAATCAAAAGCAGATTTCTCCACAATCCTTCCAGGACCTTGGTCACATTCAGAGGCTGAACCCAGAAGCAAAGTTCTGGGTATAGATCACACATCAATCAGCCAGAGGGATTCAGGCTGGATGATCAGAGGGGAACCTAGTTTACCCTGGTTCATCCTACCTAAATGAGGGCCTAAATGACATCCTAAGGAAGGGTCAGAGCATGTGAGAAGGCAAAGGATCTGAGTCCAGGAGGTCTTGTGGAATTAAATATACATCCAGAAGAGAGAGTGCTGCTCTGCACTCAGCCCCCTGAACCCAGAACCTGGAAGCCCTCTGGAGTTACAATTCCCCTAGTGGAGGCCAGCAAGGGACCATCCCTTGGTGCATGAATTAACCTGAATTCTTTGTGGCAATTACATCCCAGAAAATCCCAGGTGACTGAGCTCTAGACCTTATCCTGGCAACCCACTCTCCACACTTAGAATCCTGAAAAGCCTGTACCTTGTGAATCACAATGCTTCTGGTTATCAGTTTCTACTAACAAACCTCAATTTGTGGACTGGAGTGGCTCAGCTGCTATGGTGCTTGCCTGGCATGCACAAGAACTCAGGTTTGAACTCCAGCATGACATACACAATAAAGTGTCAGAGCAACAAAATCCACATGGAAAACTAAAATTTGATTCTCTCTCTGTTCAAGGGCACCTCTCTCTCTTAAAAAAGAAAGAAAGAAAGAAAGAAAGAAAACCCCTCAATTGGACTCTTATCATCTTCCCCAATCTGTAATCAGATAACCACAGGAATCACAATTTGAATTTTTTTGTGTATTATATATTGCATCTTTTTCTACATTTTTAAAATCCCTTCAAATTTCTTTCTTTCTTTTTCTTCTTTTTTCTCTTCCATTTTTAACTAAGAATTTTCTTTTTCCTTTTTAATTGTTTTCTTTAAATATATATTACATCTTTTTCTTCTTTTCAATTTTTCCCTTTTCCCCTTTTAATTTTAGATATATTTCTTTGCAGGGCATAACCACTTAACCTACAATTCCTCTCATAGACAGTAATTATCATTGTAATAGTTATACAAGGAAAAAAGAATTAGTGTAATATGGTGCGATGTGGTGTTTTGTATTCAATTTATGTTTATTTTGATTGTGTTTTCTTGTTTTGGGTGGCATTGGATATTATAAAGATCAAAATTAGTTCACATTTTAGGGAACCTGCTATTGAACTCAACTATTATGACAGAACCCCAGCCCATGTAAGGAGAGGACAAAAAACTATCCCATCAACCATATCCAACAAGGGAACAATCAGAGCAGAGTCTCAGGACCTCCTTCCCCCCCTCAACACATATTTCACATTCAGTGAAAACAGCAGAATAAGCAATGCATTCATACACAAAGGCTCTCACACAAAATTAGATGAAAAGGAATTTGCTAATTTACTTCAATTCAACGTCCAAAAAGACATTCCCCCAAAATGAAGACTAAGACCGGAAAAGTTTTCCTTATTCCCACAACTCCCTAAACTTGAAGTCTACAATTAGGTAGCAGGATGTAAATCTAGAAAATCTAGTGATTAATTGATTACTAAAACACTCAAAGATGTAAAAGAAGATCTAAAAAGAGAAATAATAGCAAACACAGTAGATGAAAAATTTCTCTAACAAAGAAATGGATATACTGAAAAGAGACATTTTAGACTTGAAGCCCTCACTCAACCAAATCAAAGGCTCAATGGAAAAAATTAAAAAAGGATTAATTGCTTTAGAAAATACAACCTGACCTCTGAAGAAAGAACAAATAATGAGAATGCGCTGAGTAAGCTTGAACACACTGATGAGAGAAAAGAAATGTATTACAGAACATGATCAGAAATTTCAAGAAGTATGGGATGAAATCAGAAGAAATAATCTGAGAGTCATTGTTATAGAAGAAAACATTGAAACTCATTCTAAATGAAAGAACATTCTAAATCAAATGAAAAAAAATTTTCCCATATCAGAAATTGATTCAGATATTCTTGTCCAGGAAGTGTATTGGACACCCAATAGACCTAATCAATTGAGAAGTTCACCAAGACACATGATATTCAGAATGTATAAAAGGAATCAAGAATAGATTATTAAAAGCTACAAGAGGGAAACATCAAGCCACATTCAGAGGCAAACCAATAAGGATCACCTCTGATTCCTCAGATCAGAATCTAAATGCTAGAAGAACCTGGAATGAGATAATTCAAGTCTTGAAACAACACAAACTACAGCCAAGATGAATACAGTCTGCTAAACGCAACTTCAAATTCAAAGGGGAAATAAACACATTTCATGATAATATCAAATTTGCAATATTCCTCCAGTACTATATAGAATACACAAAGACAAATTCCAAATAGAGGAACAAGCAAGCAATACCCAAAACCTAGAAACAGAGGAAACTCAAAAAAAGTTGACTCTACTGAAAGATAAGCAATTCTGCACAAAATATACCAAAAAGTCACAATGGCAGAGAACCACAACATAACCATTCTAACTCTGATCATGATTGATCTCATCACCCCAAATAAAAGACATATATTTGTAGACCCAGTCATAAAATAAATTCCTACAATATGCTGCTTACAAGTGACAAATCTCAGAGCCAAAGATAGGTACAGATTGAAGGTAAATGGAAATAAAATCTAACAACTCAGTGTGGCAATATTTATATCTGAAAAAATTTTATTTCAACTAAAAGTTAGCCAAAGAAACAATGAAGGCCACAACATCTTTCTTTTTTTCTAGTATTTTTTTTATGATTTTTGAACAACCTTAAAAGATTTTAACAAAATAATATAAAATGTGTATATATTCTGGATATTGCAATTATCCCCAGTAGGGCCCCCCCAATTACCTTCCCTTATCCCTCCCTTCCCCTTCCCAGTATAACTCTAAAAAAAGTATTAGATTGTCAAGCATCACATCTTATCTGGATTTAACTCATGCTACTAGACCAACTTTCTCATTGTCCAGGGTCTAGTCCCCACCTCCACAGATGAGTTGCGACAATCAACTCTTAAATCTCTGGGTTAAATAGGCACAACATCTTTCTAAAGGGAACTCTACATCAAGAAGACAGAACCATAGCAAACAAAGCAACCCTGTTCATAAACATTAACCCCTTTCCTGGACCATAAACTGAACCTAACCCTAACCCAGACCCAAACCCTGATCCTGACTCTGACCTTAACACTATCTAACAATAACCCTGACCCTAAACCTAACACAGATCCTGTCTGTAAACCCTGAACATGACAATTAATGAAGAGGTTACCCTACATAACACTAACCCTAGCACTAATCCTACCTCTAAACTCTAAACCCAGAACAGGCCTCTGACACTGATGATAAACAAAACCTGATCCTCATCCTAACCATAAAGCCAGAACCTGACCCTGACCTGAGACAAAAAACTGTGTCCACACATCTTACCCTTTCCAAAGATACTGACCCTAATCAATAACCCAGAAATGGACATGTACTCCAAACCTACTCTGATCTTGAATATGACCCTAACCCTAATCCTACACTAAACTCTGGACACTGACCTGAATTCTGATTCCACACCCTGACACTATTATTAAAACTATCCCTAACTGTATGTCATGACAATAAGACCAGAAATGCTAACACAAGTGTAACCAAATACATAATCTGTAAACCCTGATTGACCTTTACACTGACCCTCAACTTGTCTGGGACTCTGAACCTAATTCTATCCCTAACACTACACATAATGACATCACTAAACCCAAACACTAAGTCCTAAACCTAAACCTAGCCATAACCTTAAACCAAACATACCCCCAAATCTAATCCCAACTATACACCAAAACCTAATATTAAACCTGATCATGACCATTCCCTAAACTGACCCTGACCCTCACACAACAACAAAACCTGACCCTGAGCCTCACCCAGCAATGTATTTCATTAAAACAGACTCTACTTCAACCCTGACCATGACCCTGATCTAGAACCTTAATCTAAAACTGACCCTTACCTAGAACCTAACTATATCTCTCCACAGAAACTATAAGCCCTGACCCAGTCTCTAACACCCAAGACTACACTGTGCAATAACCCTCTCCTATACTGTACTCTGACACTGACCCTGACCTGGAACCCTAACTCTTCACACTAAACCTTCACCAGAATCCTAAACCCAGGCCCTTACCTGACAGAACCACAAACATTTTTAATCCTAACTCTGACCCTTTGAAACACTGACCTTAAACTGTGCTCTGGAAACTGACCCTGACACTAAACTTTATCCTGAGTATTACCCTAGCCCTATCCTGGACAATAAATCTTAGACCTAAGACTCTGACACTGTACCTAATCCTGTCTTACACCCTGACCTCAAAATTAACCCTAAACTATATATAGGCTCTGTCCCTGATCCTCACCCCTATGCCAAAACCTAATACTCACCCTATTCCTAAACTCTAAACTCTGACTCCAGTCCAGGACACTGAACCTAACACTGACCTGGACACTGATCCTAACCTATCTACCCATATCTTGAACCAAATCCTTACCTGACCCTGGACATAACCTAAACTAAGAGACTGATCCTAAACACTAAAATTTGTCCCTGAATCTGAACCTTTCAGATTATGACTCTAACCATTAACTATAAACCTAATGCTGAAACTAACACTAATCCTCCACTTAAAATGTAAGGCCTGACCTGGACCCTTATGCTGACTGTAATACTAGCCCAATTCCTAAGCTCTTAACCCTGACCCTGACACTGACACAGACCATAAGCTTATCTAAAAATAATCCAGACCCTTTCTGACACTGTCTATAAACCCTGACTTTCACCGTGACCATAGACAAAATCTTTGTCCCTAAATATGATTTTGTTCCAGTCGCTACTGTAAGCTTTAGACCCGACACAGACCCTGACCCTAACCATGACTGATACCTGACCCAGACACCTTACTCTATCCCAAACACTATTCCTATTCTTTAGCACTAAACCCTAACTCTGACTCTGACAATGAACCAAACTCCAACCTGGAACCTGATCCTCACACTATCTAACCCTATCCTGTCCCAAATCCTCTCCCCAACCCTGGCAATGACCAAAAACCAGACACTGACTCTGGACTCTAAACCATGGCCCTGTATCTGACCCTTTCAGATCCTGACCCTAACCATTAACCCTGAACCGGATCCTGAACCTAACACTATGCCTACCCTTAAACTAGGCACTGACCTGACTCTTACCTTGACCTCAACACTACTTATAACCCTAATGTCTAAACCCTGTCCCTGACCCTAAACATATTTAAATATAACATGGACCCCCTACTGACCCTTTACTTAAACTCTGACATTGACCCTAACCATAGAAACTAAACATTGTCCCTAAATATGACTTTGTCCCTGTGTCTGACCATAAGCCTTAAACCTGACAGACCCTAACATGACCCTAACCATCACTTGGACCCTGAACCTGACCACTAAACCTAGCCCTAACACTATCTCTTATGCCTTACTACTAAAACCTGACTCTGACTCTGACACTGATCCTCACATGATCTAACCCTATCCAGACCTTAATCCTTTCACTGATACTGGCCATGAACTAAATACAGACCCAGAATCTAGAAATCTCCCTGTTTCTGAATCTGATTCTGTCAGACCCTGACCCTTACCTCAACCCTTAGCCTAAACTCTAGGCCTTGTCCGTGATACTGACCCTATCCTGAAATCCTAACACTAACCTTATCCCTAAACTCTTAACCCTGACTGATACTGACCTTGACAATAACCTTAATCCAAATTCTACCTGATCCTAAAGATATCCCAGGCCCTAGAATTGACCTCAACTCAGGCCCAAACCCTAAACTTTATCCATGTCCCTGAATCTAACCTTAATGGACCCTGACTCTAACCATTAACAATGAACCTAACCCTGACCTGAACCCTGATACTAGCACTAACACAGTCCAGACTCAAATACACTTCCTGACCCAGGCTATTGTGTAAAACCAGACCCTACCCAATACTCTAAGCTGGTCCTGAATCTGAATTTTTCCAACCCTGAGAATAGTCATTAACCCTGAGTCTAAACCTGACCCTAATACTAAGCATTCCTTTAAAATCTAGGCCCTGACCAGATCCTCATCATATACTTTAAGGAATCCTAACTCTTCCTACCCTCATCAGAGACTACTCACCATATACCCCAGAGAGCTTACACTGTGGTCCTTAGAACTCTCATGGTCCCCACCCTACCCACCTCACAGTGATATCACTGATTACCTCACAGAGCCACTATCACTGTGTAGGCAGCCCTCACCACACATGTGAGAGAGACCTAACTACTCGCTTAAGATGGCCCTCTCCTCACACCTCAGACAGACTTAAACACCCAGTTCAGGAACTTCTTCCTGTTAACCTCCAGGATCCCTGCATACTCTGCTCGGAGGGCCCTCACAATACAGCTCACAGAGATGTCAGTACACACTGTAGAATGACTTCACTACACACTTCACACAACCCTCACTACATGAATCAGACTTCAGAGCAGTTAATATATTATTTTCATAGTCTACAGTATGATTATCACATTAGTGTTAACACAAGATAGCTATTTGTTAGTTGGAGAAGCCATGGTACAAACATTTTATTAATATGAAAGGCTACAGCATAGCTGCTATATTACATTGAGTAAACACATGTATATAGTAAGAATAAATACCATATAACAGCTCTTGAAGTACTTTTAGATCCAATAATATACATATAATATGAGCACAGAAGGCAAAATCAGTTATGATAAAAGATTTAGATGCTAAGAAATATATATCACATGAGTATGAAAAATCACAAAACAGCTTTTATATTAGATTTAGATAGTACAGTTTGGGATAATATGACTCAAGATGACACAGGGAAGCTATCATATTTGCATTAGATTCTATAGTACAGATATCATTATAATAAAAAGGTCACAGGGCAGTTAGTATATTAGTTTTATCTGCTATAATATGGATATTATATGAATAGCAAAGAGCACAAGTAGGCCATTATATTAGTTTCAGATTGCACTGTATGGATAAAAGAATAACATTAAACACCACAGTGCAGTAATCAAACACGTTATATTATGGTTATTGTAATAGTGTAAAGGCCAAAGGACTGATATTACTTCCATTTTATGTGCCATATTTTGGATATCATAGTACTATAAAGGTCAATACTATCTAAATTTTAATTTTATGTGTAATAATGAGGATGTCAAACTGATATTAAAGGTACAATGCAAGTATTGTATAGCCTCAGTTTCTGATGTTATTATATAAATATATTACTGCTATTAAAAGTCACAGGGCAATTGTCATTTCAATATTTGTTGTTATGATTAGGATATAATGGCATCATCATGGGAGGAAAGTTATTAAATCAATTTTGATGGTATATATGGAGTTTAAATTGATAATAAAGGCCAGAGTGTAGCTATTATTATGGGATTAAATGTTACAATATGGATATAATATTAGACGTAAAGGCTGTAGGTTACTTATTATATTAGAATATGATGTTATAATAACATTACATTTACAGGTCTTAAATCTGTTGATCTACTATCTTGAAAGGCTACAGTGCAGTTGTCATTTAACTGTACAAAACTGTGATACTTATTTTATTAATTTTGGATGCTATATCATGAAATTATATTAATTTTCAAGGGCACAGGGAAGCTGTTATGTTAATTACTTAGGCTATACAGAAGGCATCATAACAATATTTCAATGACAGGGCAGTTAGTTTTCTCAGATTTGCATGATGTAGCATGAATATTAAATGTAAAATGAGTCCAAAGTATAGCCATTATATTTCTCTGAAATGTTATAATGTGGATATTACATTAATAGGAAAGAACATAGGGCATTCATGATAATAGTTTTAAGGGTGGTACCATTGGTATTATATTACTATCAAAGACAATTATTCTTTAAAGTGGCAGAGTAGGAACTTTACATTCATTTAAAACGCCAACAGGGCTGTATTTTTTTTTCATTTTAGATGCTATAGCATTGAATGCATATAAGTATTTTAAGACACCTAGGAATAATTGTATTTCCTTTAGATAGTAGAGTTCAATTGATGGCAACCCAACCTAAAATTATTATGGACCTTGACTGTTTCCAAAACTTCAGGAGGTAAGGGGTAATAGTCAATATGTATAGCCTATGCATAAAAAGCAGGATTGATCCAATTTCTTTTTGCCAACTGTAGTTGTTACATTGTTATTTACCACCTATAAGGGCAAACAGATTTGCAGTTGGCTTCTGTGAGAGTCCTTAGACCATACTTGGTTTGAAAGCAATCACTCATTTTCAAGTTTGGCCTTAAGTTTTCCAATTCCTCTGTAGTTGAAGGAAAAAGTCTAGGGAGCAAAGGGAATGTGATAGGAAGGTAGTGAGGAATTTGTGAATTTGGAGAGAGAGCAGCCAGACTGGAGATGATGTAGGGTATTCTGTTAAAATAAAGAAAGAGGAACAGACTTGGGTAATGACTTTGAAAGAGGTTGATAAAGAGCAAAATAAAGATTAGGTGTTTTCAGAGGAAAGGGAAGAAGGTAGGTATCAGAGACATTTAGTACTGGGAAGCTCTACAGCACAAACAGAACACGTAGTATGTGGCACATTCCTAGGAATAATAAAGGCCACAGACCATCTGTTTTATCAATTTTAGGTGGCACATAAGGATTTCATATTTGTACTAAAGGATCAGGGCAAATATTTTTTAGATTTTTTTTATTTTGGAAAGATTTCACATATATGTTGATATTAGAACTATAACTTGAAATATGAATACAAATTCACCAGGTAAAAAATGAAGGATATTCCAGTCACAGTGAACAGAATGTACATGAAAACAGAGATATTAAAGAGCATGGCATATTCTAGAAACTGCAAAAAGTTGTGTGGCTAAATGATAGCATGATAACAGTGGCAGATAAGAGATGATACTTCAAGATAATTTAGAACCAGTTCGTAAGTCCCTCAGTTGGCATGCTAAAGAGTTTGGATATTTTTTCCTCTAAAAGGAGAATGAACATCTTGTTTATTAACAAGACAGGATTGGAACTTCAAAAAGACAACTATGAAGACATTTAGAATATGGATTGGGATTCCTTCACTAGTTCATGAAAAAAGAGCTACTCTTTGTTGAACAGCTACTCTTTTTATCAAGAAATTTATTTGTTCTACAATCATACAAGTTTTTAACAAAATAATATAAAATGTATATAGATACTGGGGATTAGATTTACCACCAAGAGTGCCCTCCTCAATTACTCACCCTTATCCCTCCCTTCCCCTTCCCACAACATCTCTAAAATGTATTAGGATGTTTTTGATGCTATAGTATAAAAAATTACTGCTATTAAAAGCCACAGGGTAGCTATTGTTTCAATGTTTGACATTATAATTAGGGATTAATATTAGCATTAAAGAAACAGGGAAGTTTTTAATATCAGTTCTGTTGGTATATTTGGAGATTATATATATTGATATCAAAGGCCAGAAGGAAGCTATTCTTTTAGCATTAGATGTTATGACATGGATATTATAATATAAATACAGGCCACAGGTCAAATATTTTTTGTTTGTGCTGCTACAACATTAAGAAAACATTATTAGCGTAGGCCATAAGGTCATAATTCTATTAGCTTGAAATGCTACAGTGTCAATACCATTTGACAGCAATTAGCTGCAAGGCTCCTATTTTATTAGTTATGAATGCCAGACCATGATATTATATTAAATTTCAAGGGCACATGAAAGATATTGTAACAATTTCATGGGCTATGCTATAGACATCATAACAGTATTAAAATGACAGGAAGTTATTTTATCATCTTTGCATGCTATAGTATGAATATTAAATAAATACTAAAGTCCATGTGTA
>PVKS010042285.1:0-15510 GCA_004027875.1 Aplodontia rufa
TAATCATGGTTAATTTTTTTCTTTAATACTGTCTGAATGCTCAAGCCTGGTCACTTTGTCTTCCAGCTCTGGTTCTTTTCAATATTTTGACCTCTTTATTGAATTTCTCATTCATACTCACTAATGACTAACTTAATTCATTCTGTTGTTTTCCCTGTGTTCTCTTTGAATTCATTGATACTTTTCTTAAGAGAGAGAGTAAGGCGGAGAGGGAGGAAAGAGAATATTGACTTTATTTTTTACATGTGGCCTTTGTTTCTCTGACATTTTTTTGTGTGTGTGGTGCTGGGATTTAAACCTGGGTCCTTGTGCATGTCAAGGAAGCACTCCAACCTCTGAGCCACCACTGCAGCCCAGCCCTCATTGATCTTTTTTATAATTATTATTTTGAATTCCTTATCTGATATTTTATCTATTTCAATATTTTGGGGGTCATTTTCTAGAGAATTTTGACTTTTAGGCAATATGTTAGTTTGCTTTTTTATATTTTTTGTATTTGTATGTTGGGTTTTATGCATCTGTTGGAAGGAATTTCTCTTTCACTTTTATGTGTGGGCCTTTTTAGGGCATATTCTTCAGTTTCTAATGTGTTCTATAATGATCTGGATTGAGAACCCCTCATAGGTGGGGTGTCCATGACCTTTTTGTTATTTCTTTCTGTTTAGGCTACAGTAATGGATGCCCATAAGTGGGGCCTCGTGGTACACCCTAGCCATTTCTAGTGGGGGCTTGGTCATTAGTAGAGTTTTTATCTCTTCTGCTCTTTGTGTTATGGTTTAGCTGAAGATTGAGTTAATTTGTGTGTAAAGCAAGTTGTGCTGTCTTTTGGTTGAGCTTATTTCAGCAGCAGAGTTTTTACCCTGTGAACTTGGAGTGTTCCTTGAAGTTTCCAACACCTCACATAATAGGGAGAAATAAACAATGACAGCAAACAATTCTCAACATTAAACTGAATAATTTGTTCCTACTACGACATCTGTAATGTTAATTGCCACAAAACCCAGGTTGGGTATGTTCAGCAAACGCCATTCACAAAATAATAACTAACCATGAACTGTATCTGGTCTTGTAGCAAACAACAGGTGTCCACTATGTCATGCACAATAATAATAATTGCAACAGCATTAATGGTAGGGGCAGAAGTTATACAAACCAATTAGTGCTAAAAGATAGCAATAATAGAGTTAATTAAGAGAAAACAAAGTGTGATAAGAAGGTAGAAAAGAGCTTACAATTTCAAAAGTGAACACTGAGATGTAGAAAAGATGTAGGATGTGATGCTTATAAGGAAGGAGACAAAGTTGAAGTAAGAGAGTAAGGGAAGAGTGGAAGAAAGAACAATGGAATTTGACTGTGAGAAGAAAGAAGGAGAAACAAGAGAAGTAGACAAATAACAAATGATACATAACAAAACCATATACGCTAATCAAAAATTCAACCCTTAACAGGAGAGGCAAGGAAAAGTAATAATATTCTAAAAATGCTGAAAATACAAAGAGGGGCAGATATGTATACATAAATATGTCCACGAACAAATCAGCACAGCAAGAATACACACAAGAACAAAAACAACCCAGAGGAGTTAGAATCAGCACATTACAGTGCTGCTTGAATCCTGTACCATGGAGCAAGTAGAATACAGCCTTCCTCTACCCCACCATCTTGAATCTCCCTGAGAGCAGTTTTGATTAAGTTCTGAATGAGACTGTATATGCAGAGATGATACAGCATGCTATCATAGTTAATACTCTAAGCACTCTGATTGAAAAGTTACCAGAACATATCTATTATTGTGTTCCTTTATTCCATAAAAGAGCTTCCATCTGTAGTAAGATTTGAATTGTACAGGGGACCTTTGGAGGTCTCATGGTGGCTGAGTAATCTATGACTAAGGGTTGTTGAGAATTACATTCAGGCTTTCCTTTCAATGATTCTGGAGAGTGGCAGGGTTTAAACTTGAGGAAGTTTTCATTTGAGTCACTGGCCCTTCTAAAATCAAAGCCTGATATTTTAGAAGGCGGTTACCTGAGAGCCATAATCCCCCTTGAATATTCAGAATTCCTGAAAGGTCATGAGAAGTGTATATAGTAAGATCCCTTCCTAGGGTTATATTAATTGCTTTGGGTACAAGTAAGTCTACTGCAGCCATCATTCATAGTATATTAAGCTCTTTGCTGAGATATGCTACTGGTTGTTGGGCTGCCTCACTCCTCTGTGTTATCACTGTAAGGCTATTTCTGCCTTTTCACTCACAGATTAAATTCTTGCTGTGTAGGGAAGCAGAAAGCAGGAGTTTGCAGTAAGGCCTCTTTTAGGGCTTTGAAAGACTTAACATAGTTCAGTTACCATATTAGGCTGTTATTCTCTCATGTTGGGTTTCTTAGAGGAGCCTGTAAAGGGGTCTGGCTATCTCTCCATACCTATGAATCCAAAGCCTGCAATATCTAGTTATTCCTAGAAATCCTCAAGTTGCTGTATGGTCTAG
Source organism: Aplodontia rufa (assembly GCA_004027875.1). NCBI lineage: Eukaryota > Metazoa > Chordata > Mammalia > Rodentia > Aplodontiidae > Aplodontia > Aplodontia rufa. The sequence goes on from PVKS010042285.1 coordinate 2,486, forward strand.
GGTAGAGGGTGTCATCCTATAGGGGCAATCCTCTCTTCCCCTAGTATGGATTTCCTGAGACAATTGTAATCCCAAGTATTGAACCTGAGGTTGGCATACTTGAGCTTTCTTCTTTGAGACCTTATGCCCTCTATCAGGTAAATAATTTAGATGCTCTCTGGTGGCTATTTGACATTCTTCCTGTGTGAGTAGTACGTAAGAGAATGTTTTCCACATTTCAGAGGACAGTTGATATCAGATGACCTGTATTTGAATTCCGTTAGATCCTTGGCAAGAACTTGTCCAAACAAGTGCAGACTATCTCTGAAGACTTTTGGCAACATTGTTCAGTTTAATTGAGATCAACAGCCTGGTTTCTCAAAGGTGAACAGATATTATGACTGGTTGCTTAGGGGTAAACAGAAAAAGGCATCTTTCAAATCTAATACAGCAAATCAAGCAGCAGGAGCAGCAGCAGCATCAACAGCAGTAATGCTGGTGCTGTGGATGTTGGGTTCATGTCCTCTCAGAGTCAAGGAATGGAACTAAGAGTCACTGAGGCAAGTGGAGCAAACGGAGTTTATTTAAGAAGAAATATAACTGTTTCTGAGTTCAAATTTCCTCTAATAAAGGCACCAGTCACTAGCCCAAAACTATGAAAGACTTTCAGGAAGATGCAGAAAATGTTACATCATCAGGAGAGTGGAAATAAGTATGTGATTTTTATTTTTTTTTATTAAGAGAGGGGAAGAATGAGAGAGAGAGAAAGCAAGATAGAGATAATCAATTTTATTTAGATTTTCATCAGGGTTTTGTTTTTCAGACATATAATTGTGTATGTGGTGCTGGGGTTTAAACCCGGGTCTTCGAACATGCCAGGCAAGAACTCTATCACTGAGCCACAGCTCCAGCCCAGTATGCAATTTTTATTTGATTCTTTTCCATAATTAAATGCTGCATTTAAGAAAGATGGCACTGAAATAAGTCAAACTCGAATAAATAAGGAATGCATGTTTTCTCTTCTATGTGGAAGCTAGAGAGGAAAAAAGAAAAGAGAGATAGGGGTGAATCCTATGAAAATCAAAGGGAGATCAATAGAGGAAAGAGATCAATAGATGGGAGGCAGAGACGGAGGGAGGGGAAGTGTTGGGGGAGTGAAATTGGCCAAATTATAGTGTTATATTGTACACATGTACAAATATGTATGCAATAACAAATCCTGTTAATATGTACAACTATAATGCACCAGTAAAAAATGTGTGAGGAAAAAAGAAAAAAAAAAAGAAGAAAGATAACAGGGCAGACTTCCCTCAGGTGGGGAAGGGAGCCAAGAGCTCGTGGAGAGGTTTAAATTTGTCCTTTATATATGACACTTTCTCCTCAATTGGTCATTGCTTCCCTGCTCCTGAACCTAGGGCATAGGTGTGGGGAATTCTGATCCAGTGGTCCAGTCTCTGGTTCATGCTTCAGACATCAATAGAAAAAATGTGGTTCCTTCCTTAGCAGGAGGAAGTGTCTGCATCTGGGCTCATCTTTTCAGAACCTTATTAGCATTGAGGACATCAAAGGAAAGAGAAAAACCAGTTTTCCCTTGACCAGCTCAAACATTCCAACTACTCTGACAGCCTAACTTTTTCTATCTCATTCTCCCATCTCATTAAGGAGACCCTTACTGCCATAAGGGGGCTTGAACAATGACTAATGTTAGCTACTTCCTCTGAGAGGGGTTGAAGTATTGGAAGGGAGTTAGGGTTCTCCCTTTAGAAATGTTCAGGTCAATCAAGAGGTCTATGATAGAGGTCATCTGAGGTAGTGGAAACGAGTTGTACAGTCATCTGAGAAGTGGGTGCTGTATAAGAGAAACAAGAAGTTATGAGTACTGGAGTAAAATTGATACAGCAATAGTTGTAGCAACATCCAAATATGCCAAAAAGTATGATGGCAATTATAGAGAACAGCAATATTTTCCACCAGAAGATGCCAGAAAACCATGAAAAGTCCCCATAACAACTCCGGGAAGGAAATGGCATTTATTTGGGAATGGAGGTCTTTAAGGACCTTGGTCACATTGTTAGAATTGTCAGGAATGTAAACACAGCATTCAGTTTGGATGATGGCACAGGTACCTCCCTGAGCTGCTTTAAGAACATCTAAAGCCATCTGATTTTGTAAAATAGCCTTCCTCATGAGTGCCACTTCTGTGTTAAGGAGAGAAATACCACGTTCAACATCGTGAAGGGCATTTTGAGTGTAACAAGTTAGGGTCTCTACATGCCAGATTACATCCTCTAGTCCAAATTGTGGCATAAATAGTGAAACCAAATGATCATACCAATGAAAAACATATCATCCCCATCTATGTTTAAGGTTGGGGATTGGCTGTTTGACCTATAGTTTGTGTCCATCTCCCTTGCATCCATGGGTACCCAATAGTACATCTTTCTATCCAGCCTGGAGGAAGCCAGGGCCATAAATTGGTTCCGGATATCCTTTGGGTCTCATTGGGTGCTGGCCATCTGATTCCAGGCCTTGAGAACCAATTAGTCCCAAACCAATCATCAGCCTGTAAAATTACAATATGCTGGCATTGTGACTCTGGGGTCCATCCTAATTCCTGAGAATTAGGCCATTGATAATAAGTGTGATTATGCTGTTCCCAACAGAGTGGGGCTTCTTGGTTTAAATGCCCAATGGTGGTTGTAAGCCATATATATTCATCCCAAACTTGGTAGTAACCATCTTTGACATTCTGACCTTACTAGTGGTAAGTGAAGAGTAAATGAGTTTGAATGTGGTTTAATGGTTGCCCAAGCTTGAGAATTAGTTTGTTCTAAAGTGAAGTTCTTTCCATAGCCTGGCTGTGACAAAGTCTTATTTATAGACCATAATTTGACATCTGCATGAGTGGCAGTCTGTAAAGACTGCATCTCTCTTTTTTGTTCTGTTATTAGAGACTGCACTTTTATCCAGTCATTCACTTGTAAGGGAGACACCCACCAGGGTAACCCAGAGGTAATGGAAAGGGGTAATGATCCACATATCCAGCAATTGTTTTTTGCAATCTAGTGGCATATTGTTGAACCCAGTCTACAAAAGAGTTAATTCCCATGGAATTGTCCAAGATAATAAGGAGAGAAATGAAGAAAAGTTTACATATCATCAGTTTCTTTGTGGAAGAGGTACTTTAAATCTTCCAGAGGTGTGATGGAGAAATTTTTCTGGGAATTGACTCAGGATGCCAAAGTTTCATTCAAGAGTAGTGAATCCAGTTCTCTTTTCCAAGCACCTTTACTGAAGAAGGGGTATACAGAATTACAGAGAAGGGTCCCTTCCAGATAGGGTCCAGGATCAGGGAGTTAGAGGGTATGGTCTTAACCAAAACTAAATCTCTACGCTCACACAAAGGTGGAGAAATTAGCAGTTCATTAACAGGATATTTATAGATATTGGCCTGAAATTTAGCCAGCTTTGTGATATGAGATACCAAATCTGCAGTTTCCTGATCTTTAAGGATACCATTCCTTAGGAATAACCTTCCATACAGGAGCTCAAATGGGTTGAGCTCTAGTGCTCCTGGGGTGTTTCTGATTCTGAGTAGAGCCAAAGGAAGCACCTTGGTCCAAGGGTAGCAAGTCTTCTGAGTGAGTTTTCTTAAATGTCTTTTTAAGATGTTATTAATGGGGGAGTACATGGCACCCACGCCATCAGCAGCAATCCCCTGGCACTCCTGAGCAAAAGTTCATGCTGCAGGAGTTGGACATAGTCTCCAATGGTAAGACCAGGGAGATTATCCCCCTTAATTCATTAACACCAAAGGAAAAGAGCTTGGCAATATCCACCTTAAAGTGGGAGTTAGTCATGCTGCTGCCAGCTTCACAGCCAAGGGACATGGATTTATCCCAGAGGGGAGGAAGCAGGGCATAAGTAATTTAACTTGGACAGAGCTGGGAATGCCCAAAGAGACTGCTGTGTTTGCAGTCTGTCGCAGCCGAATTTCCAGCTCTGGGGATGATTTAATCTCGTTCAAAATTGTGACCTGCAGCTGTTCCTGTGTGCAAATGTGCCCTCCAGCACCACCATCTTGAGCTTTTCCTGAGGGTGAGACTGGACACTTCTTTGGCAAAAGTGAAACCAGACCCATCATTTATGCACTGATTTGGGACCTCAGTCTCATAGAGCAGAGAAGCAGATCTAAGCGCTCTGCATCCTGGCTGTCTGCATAGGGGGCTGTGTGGAACTGGAAGCCTCTCCCCTGCTTGTGCATTGTTCAAATGGTGCTTCCTGCCTGCCCTCTTACATGCCTGAACGGGAGGAGTCTGTGATAAGAACTTGGCTCAGATTAGCATATTTATCCAAGGTAGCCACTTGGCTGCAGTTACTCCAAAAGCTGCTCGAAACTCTTGAACAAGGCAGGGATTAGCATCAGCCTCAGGAACCTCTGAACAAAAGGGGCAGCCTGGGCTCATTTTCAGTTCCTGAGTTCTGTGCATAGCCAAGACTACATAGGTCCTGAGCTCTTCAGGTTGGACTGGGCTTCTATGCCCCCTAGTGGTTACAATTGAGACCTACATACACACTGGCTCAGTTAGGTTGTTGCCTTCTTCACACCTGTCTTCTCTTGCTGGGGTTGTGACAACCCCACACAGCATCTCTCGGGGCCACTGAAGATCACAAGGCATCCAAGAGTAGAACAACAATGATCCCGGGGAAGCTAGCTTCAGACAGGCCACTCTCCTTGGAACAGTCAGAGTCCCATACATTTACACCAGGATCTACTAGACTCCCAACAGCTCCTGGATCCCTGGCTTAAGAGGGTCAGGAATTTGGTCAGGCAGAAGAAAATGATCTGCCCAGGAGTGCATCTCAGGTGGTGCTGAAACCTATTTTCACAGGAAATGGGAAAGGGAAGTGTCTTGTACCCCTCTATAGCATAAAAATTTGGTGAGATCCTCTAGGAAAACCCACAGTCATCGGAGATTACCAAACTTCATCCCCACTGACAAGCTCAACTGGGAAGAGTCTCCACCTAGATGTCAGAGATGAATGCACCCCCCACCCACAGTACACACTGACTTAGGGGGCAAAACCTCAGAACTTTCCCAACTCTTTTCTTTTTTCTTTTGTTTGGTTGTGTGGGTGTTTAGTGGTCTAGTACTTTTAATTTTTTTAATTTTTAACTTTTTAATGTTTTACTTTTTTTTGCTTTTTATCTCTGTTGTTATTACTGAATTTGGTGTTCTTGGTTGTATTTTTTGTTTGTTTGTATGTATTAGTGGTTGGTTTCTACTGTCACTGTGTCTTCTCAAACTTGACTGCTGTCTCCATAGCATTGGAGTCTGACTGGGGAAACTCTTCATGATAGCAAACTTGTCCTCAGTCTCCTTAAGTCAAAGAGATTCACGTTCAATACTAATCTCTTCTTCCTTGTACTCTGGCAATTCCTAAACTATATGCTGTTCTCTCTCATCCTTACCCAAAGTCTACCCCATTTGCATTCCAAGTCTATCTTTTGCTTATTCTTAATTGAATAACATACACCATGGTAATACCTTGTAGCTCTTTATTCTAAGTCACAAGTTCCATACTACATCTCTACCTCATTTCCTTGGCTTTCTAGACATTACTTCTCCCCACCTATAGAGGCCCTGCTAACTGAAGAGAAGCTCATCCTTGAAAATGGATATTTGCTTGCTATCTTAATATATTGTAGGAGTTCTCATGGAAGAAAACTGCTCCTATAGATGCTAATCATCATTATAACCATTTTAGCTGAAACTGTCTAGTATATGCACTTATAGGCTCACAATTCTTCAGTGATTGGATGGGCAGCTACTGATCTGTGCTTCTCAAATAGCACCCCATCCCAATGAAGCAAAGACATAATAAGCTCCAATAACCTCTACAAGAATAATATTCACTGTCAATCTTCAAGCCACACACCCTGTATCTGAAAATGAGGAAAAGGGGAAACAACTCAACCTCATAACTCTCCATCCAGAGACTCCATGGTTGGGGTCCTGGATGAAAACCTAGAAAAATGTGTCATAATTATGATTAATAACTCTATTAAAGGGTTGAAAGAAAAATTAAGGAAAGAGATCAGATATCAGTTTCAAGTAATGAGAGACAACTTATGTAAGGAAATAAGGGAATAATTCCATGAGATGAAAGACCGTATTTATAAAGAGTTAGACACCCTGAAATAAGATGTAGCAGAGCTATCAGAATTGAAAAACACTGTCAACCAAATCAAATATTCAGTGGAAGATACTAACACCAGAGTAAACTCAGCAGAAAATAGAACCTCAGCTCTTGAAAAACATACATCAGATAAAAAAAGACAGGCTGAGCAATGTTGAGTTCAAGAAGGACAGACAAGAAAAGAAAGTTGTTGTACATGACCAGAAATTCCAAATAATATTTGATGAGATAAGGAGAAATAATCTGAGAGTAATTGGGCTTGATGAAAACTCAGAACAGCAAACAAGGGGTATTAAGAACCTGCTAAGTAAAATTGTCAGGAAGAATTTTCCTCATATCAGAATTGACCCAGAATACCAAATCCAAAATGCTTATAGGACACCAAAAAGACCTAACCAAATGAGAAATTCACCAAGATATATCATATATAAAATGAATAACAGAGAAATTAAAGAGAGAATTCTAAAAGAAGTCAGGGAAAAGCCTCAAATCACATTCAGAGGCAGACCAATTAGGATCACTATGGATTTTTTAGATCAGACAATGAAGGCCAGAAGTGCTTGGAACAATATTTTTCAGACCTTGAAAGAGAACAAGTTTGAGCCAAAAATACTATACCCCGCAAAACTTGGCTTTAAAGTAGATGGGGAAGTTAAAAACTTCAATGATAAACTCAAGTTAGCAAGATACATGAACACAACAAACCCTGTGCTACAGAATACACTCAAAGACATTTTTCACTCAGAAGAGCATACTAATAATACCCTAAACCCCTAAATAAGAGAGTGTGAATAACCACATTACATACCAAAAGATACTCAAGATGGCACAAAACACAGCAACAGTCATAAAGTTTTAGATTCAGTTTCCCATATCTATTCAAAAACTGAATGTGAATGGTATCAGTGACCCAATTAAAAGACACAGATTGTTTTTAATTGTTGTGTAAATGATATTGCAGCATTTGAAGGTAAATGGATGGCTATGGATGAAATTATGCTGAGTGAAATCAGCATAATCCAGAGATCCAAGGGTCGAATGTCTCCACTCATCTGTGGAGGCTGGAACTAGACCCTGGCCATTGAGAAAGGAGGTCTATTATCATGTGTTAAATCCAGATAAGTTGTAATGTTATACAACTTAGTACATTTTTAGAGATGTTTTGGGAAGGAGAGGGGAGGGATAAGGGTGGGTAATTGGGGAGGCACTCTTGGTGGTAAATCTAATCTTCAGAATCTATATACATATGATATTATTTCATTAAAAATAGCAATGTCTATGTTCATAGCAGCTCAATTTACTATTGCTAAACTATGGAAACAGCCCAGATGTCCCTCACTGGCTGAATGGATCCAAAAACTGTGGTACATATATATACCATGGAATTTTACACAGCAATTAGAAACAATGATATTGCAGCCTTTGAAGGTAAATGGATGGCTATGGAAGAAATTATGCTTAGTAAAATCAGCTTAATCCAGAGATCCAAGGGTCGAATGTCTCCACCCATCTGTGGAGGTTGGAACTAGACCCTGGCCATTGAGAAAAGTGGTCTATTATCATGTGTTAAATCCAGATAAGGTGTAATGTTATACAGCCTAATACATTTTTAGAGATATTGTGGGTAAGGGAAGGGAAGGATATGGGTGGGAAATTGGGGGGGCACTCATGGGGGTAAATCTAGTATCCAGAAACTATACACATTTTATATTATTTTGTTAAAAATTTGTATGGTTGTTCAAAAATAAAAATTAAAAAAACTTATATGATTGTTCAACAAATAAATTTCTCAAAAAAAATGACACAGATTGGCTTGCTGAACCACAAAACAAAATCCAACAACATGTTGTCTACAGGAGATACCCCTCACAATCAAAAATAGACACAGCCTGAGGGTGAAAGTTTGGCAAAATATCTACCTGACCTGTGGTCCAAAAAAGCAAGCTGGCATGGTGATCCTAATATCTGCTAAAATTAATTTTGATCTAAATCTAGTCAGAAAGGACAAAGATGAACACTACATAATAGTATAAGAGACAATTCATCAAGAAGACATAACAATAATTAACATTTCTGCCCCCAATTAAAACTACCAAAATATATGGAAAATATACTCAAAGACATTAAACCCCTCATTGATCTCAACACAATAATACTGGGGGATTTCAATATACCATTAGCAACAATAGAGAGATCATCAAAACAAAAAAAATCAATAAAGAGATCTCCAATATGCACAACTCTATTAATCAATTGGGCTGAACAGAGATCTATAGAATATTCCATCCTAAGTTGGCTGAATTTAGCTTCTTTTCAGCAGCTCATGAATCCTTCTGTAAAATAGACCACATCCTAGTCCACCGAGCTAATCTTAACAAATACAAAAACATTGATATAATCGCATGCATACTGTCAGACTGCAATGCTATAATCTGAGCAATTAACAACAAGAAAAACAATAGAAATTACCCAAATACTTGGAAATTGAATAATACCCTCTTAAATTAAGGATGGATAAAAGAGGTAATGAGAAACCAAATCAAGAAATTCTTGGAAATGAATGAGAATGAAGAAACAAAATATCAAAATCTCTGGGATGGCATGAAGGCATTCTTAAGAGATAAGTTTATAGCACTGAGAGCATATATCAAAAATCAGGAAAGAGCCCAAATAAATAGTCTTATGCTCCAACTCAAATGCCTGCAAAAAGAGGAACAATCCAATCCCAAAACTAATAGAAGACAGGAAATAATTAAAATCAGAGCTCAAATCAATGAAATTGGGAACCAAAAAAAATTACAAATTATCAACAAAACAAAGAGTTGGTTCTTTGAAAAAACAAACAGGATTGACAGACCCCTTGACAACCTCACCAAAAGGAAATATGAAGTGAAGTAAATCAACAAAATCAAAGTTGAAAATGGTGATATCACCACTGACTCAACCAAAATCCAGAAGATTATCAGAGCTTATTTTGAAAAATTATATTTTACCAAGTTTGATAATCTGGAAGATATGGATAGATACTTGACCACATACGACATCCCCATACTAATGTTGGAGGACATTGAAATTCTAAACCACCCTATCTCAGGCAGTGAAATCTAAGCAGCAATTAAAGGTCTTCCAAAAAAGAAAAGCCCAGGACTGGATGAATATATGGTAGAATTCTGTGAAATTTTTGCCAAAGAATTAACACTGATCCTCTATAGGCTTTTCCATGAAATTGAAAGGGTTGGAGCACACCCAAACACTTTTTATGAAGCAAATATTACACTGACAACAAAATCCAACAGAGACATGGCAAGAAAAGAAAATTACAGACCAATATCCCTGATGAACATAGATGCAAAATCCTTAATAAAATTCTAGCTAATCAGATCCAAAAGTACATTAAAAAGATAATACATCATGATCAAGTGGGCTTCACTCCAGGAAAACAGGGCTGGTTCAACATACACAAATCAAATATAATTTACTACTTAAACAGAATTAAAAATCAAAATGTTATAATCATCTCAATTGATCCAGAAAAGGCCATTGATAAAATTCAACACCCTTTTATGCTTAAAACCCTGGAGAAGATAGGGATCAAGGGAAGATACTATGTAAGATCCATTTACAACAGATCCATAGCCAACATTTTGCTGAATGGAGAAAGATTGAAAACATTTCCACTGAATTCAGAAACAAGGCATGGTTGTCCATTTTCCTCACTCTTATTCAATATAGTCCTTGAAACCCTTGCCAGAGCTTTCAGGTAAGAGTAGGAAATCAAAGGAATTCGAATAGGAAAAGAGGAAGTCAAGTTGTCTCTATTTGCTGATGACATGATCCTATACTAGAACACCCAATCAGCTCGACCAGAAGACTTCTAGAGCTTATAAGCGATTTCAGCAAAGTGGCTGGCTATAAGATCAACACCAATAAATCATTAGCTTTCCTATACTCCAGCAAAAAGTCCGAGGAAGAAGAAATCAGGAAATCTGTCCCATTCACCATTTCCTCCAAAAAAATAAAGTACTTGGGTATAAATCTTACAAAGAATATTAAGGACTTCTACAACTAAAGCTATTGAACTTTAAAAAAAGAAATAGCAAGAGATCTGAGTATATGGAAAAACATTCCATGCTCATGGTTAGGCAGAATCAATATAATCAAAATGGCCATTCTACCCAAAGCCCTATACAGATATAATGCAATTCTCATCAAGATACCAATGTCATTCTTCATGGATATAGAAAAAGCAATCCTCAAGTTCGCATGGAATAACAGAAGACCCAGATTAGCCAAAACATTACTCAGCAAGAAGGCGGAAGCAGGTGGTATCTTAGTTCCTGACCTGAAATTATACTATAGGGCTATAGTAACAAAACAGCATGGTGTTGTGGTCAAAACAAAACTGAAGACTAATGGAATAGACTAGAGGATTCTGAGATGAACCCACATACCTTTAACTATCTAATATTTGATAAAGGGGGCAAAAGCATAGTGTGGCAGATAGATAGCCTGTTGAACAAATAGTGCTGGACAAATTGGACAGCCATATGTAGACAACTGAAATCGAATCCTTACCTTTCACATGCACAAAAATTAAATCAAAATGGTTCAAAGATTTGGATATTAAACTAGCAATTATACAATTGCTTGAAAAAGATTTAGGACCAACACTACATGACATAGGGGTCAGCACCACCTTCCTTAAAAAGGCTGTCATTGGCACAAGCAGTAAAGTCAAGAATAAATGAATGGGATGCAATTAAACTGAAAAGATTTTGCATAGCTAAAGATTTAGTCAAGAGTAGCATGAGAGATCAAACAGAATGGGAGAAAATCTTTGACTGCCACACCTTGGACAGAAGGCTAATATCCAGAATATACAAAGAACTAAAAAAACTAAACACCAAAATCACAAATAATCCAATCAATAAATGGGCTATGAAACTAAAAAGAAACTTCTCAGTGGAGGAAGTCCAAAAAGTCCATAAACATATGAGAAAATGCTCTACATCATTAGCAATAAGAGAATTGCAAATCAAAACTTCACTGAGATTCCACCTCACTCCAGTCAGAGTGGCAAAAATGAAGAATATGAACAATGACAGATGCTGGAGGGGCTGTGGGAAAAGAGGAACATTGTCACATTGCTGGTGGGACTGCAAACTGGTTTAGCCACTCTGGAAAGCAGTGTGGAGACTCCTCAAAAAATTAGGGGTGGAACTGCCTTATGACCCAGCTATTCTACTCATGGGTATTTTCCCAAAAGATCTAGAATCAGCATATTATAGAGATACGGCTTCATCAATGTTTATAGCAGCTCAATTAACTATAGCTAGATTGTGGAACCAATCCAGTTGGCCCTCACTTGAGAAGTGGATTCAAAAACTTTGGTACATATATACAATGGAATACTCCCTTGCTATTAGAGAAAATGATTTTATGGCATTTGCAGCCAAATGGATGGAGATGGAAAATATTATGCTAAGTGAAATATCCCAAACTCAGAGACTCAAGGGCCAAATGTTTTCTCTCATCTGTGGAAGCTAGAATGCAATCAGGTATAATAACCTCAACATGTATGAATTTTTACACGAACAGGGGATATCTGGCCTAGAATTCAGGGAGACGTGGGGAGGGGGACAGGAAGTGGGGAAGGAAATAGGATGGATATCAAGGAGCCGGAGGGAGGGAATATGGGGGCATTAACTCAGAGGGAAACCTCCGACTTCCATGAGAAGTCCTTTTATCATGGGGGTTTAATACAGGGAAACATGGAAACATGGGGAGCCCAAGGGGGGGGACCATGAAATGGCGTTAGCCTTGGCTGGCTTTGTGAATACACATTTGTTCTTGATAGTTTGATAATGATTCCTTCTTAATCTAAGTCCATATTTAACAAATTAATAAAAAAGATATTAGCCTTTTCTACCTTTGCTGAGAATTGAGGTTTCCATGCACAATGGAGATGATACATTATCCCCAAGACCTTAGATATTCATTGAGTTACAGGTGCCTTGAAAGCTGCTCCATTGTCCCTGTGGAGGCTGTGACAAACTGAGGCAGTCCAAATCAAGACATAATTTCCTGTAATAAGGCCTTTATTACCTGTCTGCCTGTTCATTTTGGGAGGAGTAGGCTTCAGCCCATCCTGGAAAGGTATCCACCATAACCAAGATGTATTAGAAATTGGTGCTTTTGGGCATCTGGGTAAAATCAAATTGCCAGTCCTCCCCAGGGGACTGTCCTGTTCTTTGTAATCCTGGAGGCTTTCTGGTGTAGTTAAGTGGGTTATTTCTCTGACATGCCCCACAGGCTTTGACTACTTGATGGACTGTTTTTGGTATATTTCTCCCTTGAAATATTTCTCGAGTCAATTTGAGAGTGTTTTCCTCTCCTAGATGGAAGATTGGTGCAAGGTATGCAAAGTCTTCCATTGAGAGCTAGCAGGCAAGTAAAGTTTGTTATCTTCCATTTGGACCCACCCAGTAGGCAAGAGAGTGCCTCCTCTAGATAAGGCCTGTGCATCTCTTCTTGGGTGCACTGAGGTTTTATCTCTGGGGGAGGTCCTGTGCATAGCAGAGGGGCTAAGGTCACTGGTTGACATAATGCTCCCTTTGCCGCCTCTCTGGCCTGTTGGTCTGCTCTATTATTGCCTTCTGATATCTCATCAGTTCCCTTTTGGTGTCCCTGACAATGCATTACTGCCACTTCTTTGGGTAAATGAACAGCTTCCTGTAACTTTAGGATCTGTTCATAGTTCTTTATAGAAGTTCCTCCAGCTGTTTGAAGTCCCCTCTCTCTCCAGATCGCTGCTTGTGCATGCAGAATCAGATAAGCATACTTAG
>PVKS010042286.1:0-15516 GCA_004027875.1 Aplodontia rufa
AATCTTGTAAGTCTGTTCAAAAAATAAAAATTAAAAAAAAAAAAGAGTAGGCAAAGTCTTTTTTGGCTACAGTTCTGTGTGTTACCCACACCTTTTTCCTTATTTGCATTTGGGTAGGTCAAGCTTTCAATCAGAGGCTTAAAAATTGATGCTCCATTTCCATATCCTGCTTCGTTCTTTGCTAGATTGCAGAAGACAAGAAATGGCCTGGGGTAGGAAAAGTCCAGGCTACACTGCTTCTAAGACCTCTTTTACTCCCTTTAATTGTTCCAGCTCTCCATCGTTAAGAGCCACATTTTGGGGCTTGAGCTCCAAAGTTTTGCAGGAACCATGCACGCCAGTGTTCTGGGTTTGCTTTGAATTTCTCCGTGTTCAACTTTGCTAAGCTTTGCAGAAGCCAGTTTAGGGACATTCAGTGGGAATGCAAACAGACATTAGGAATTTTATTGATCGAAAGGAACGTGTTTAAGTAATCCTCAATAGATTTACAAATTAGGGAAGCAGCACTGTAGAATTTCATTCCAGGAGCATTTCCTTCTCTTTAATTGCCTGCTTGCTCCTTCATTACTTTGGTATTCTCTGTCAATGTGAAATGATGCAGCTGCTTCCCCCCCCCCCCGTGTTTGCCTCTTTCAGAGTAAACTATTAACTCACCATTTCAGTCTTCTAAAAAAATGCTTATGATTGACGAAACTTTATGAAATAGTGGCAAATTGGAATAAAATTATTGTGAAGAACAAGGAGCAGCTAAGCAGTATTTGGAGAGAATTTTGTCATTGTGGACTAACAGTGTAATTGGCTGGTTAACTATATTATAAACCAGTTGGGCTTTGAATCCTCATTCCACTCTGTTTATTCTTTTTCCTTTGCTATTTTATTTTTCTCAATTCCCACAGATGAAAAGTTCTACAGTCATGTCATTGGCTTTGAAAAAGTTCCCATTTGAAACATTTTTGTTTGGTTCATTTTGAAATGAACACCACAAATATTAAAGGTAAAATGTGATCATTCTTTTTAAAAATAAAGGACCAGACAAACTTTAATTTTCTGTTTTGTCCTCACTAATGATTTAACTGCGGTCTGAAACAGTATTCCATTCTCTTTATGTAATAAAGACACCACGTTAAAATAGCCAAGGAGACACAAACATACATAAATAGGACACTTTGTTATAATCCCTAACATTTATTTATTTAAAATAAACATTTCATGGGCAATAAACATAGACATTTTAATGTGGAGCTGAAGGTCTTGTGAGGAATATATATTTTCCTGTAATTATCATCCAGATTGAGAAAAATCAGAGTCCTTAAAAATGGACTTGGAAGCATTATTATTGTCAGTTTCCAGTCTCTCCCACCTCTCCAAAATGATGCTGAATATTTCCTTGTGAAGAGTGTGCCTTCACATTTCTTAGAAATAACCATGATCGTACATTTTAACTAAACCTTGTCTGGTTCTTAATTTTGAAACAGCAGCCGAGTAAATGAATGAAGGAAATTCAGTGGGGTGCAGTGGCTGGGGTCGAATATCAGCTCCCTAGACTGAAATTCAAGTCATATAAGCATTACTCTCTGAAATTCTACCTAACACTGCTCAAGCCCCAGACCACAAGTCTGTGTTCTTAAATAGAACATGCCTGCAGACAGAGCTGGCACGTCATTTATGGAATTTCCTTATTCTTTTATTTATTTATTTTCACTGTGACTGTAGCAGCTGCGCTGCTAAATGCCTGTATAATGGTTAATTAAAATAGCTTTTAGACATTATATTTTTCAATTAAGATGGAATTCACTAAACCAATCAATTATAAGTTATTATAAAATTTCAAAGGTGACTTAAAAATGCAATAGCATGGAATTAAGAAACTGAAATTTGCTCAAAAGGGCCACCTTCGCTTTCACGTATCAAGCAGCAAACCCTGTTATGATCTCCAGAAAGTAGAGTAATTATGTCCACTTCCTCACCACGTGACTAGTGCATTAAAATATATTAAGAGGGCAATTTAGAAATATGCCTCTGAAGTTGCCCCTACCTATTAAATCAGGGGCAAAGAATCATACTCTGTTTGCCAGTTTGCTGGTGATTTATTCTGCCCGTGAGATAAATGTAAATTGGAAGCAGCTAATGTCCCTTTCTGGGAATGAAGTATGTGCATGCCATTAGGAAGACCTACTCCTGTTTTAGTTTTGCTAATCCACCCCTGGATGAGCTCAGAGGTGGACAAGCACCTTATTCTGGTGGATTCTTCTCCCGACAGAAGCTCATAGTGGGAAAACTTTCATTAGGCATGGACTGTGGGTATCATTAAAAGGGAAGAAGATTAGAATTGACTGTGAGAAGCAAAGGTCAGCCAGGGGCCTGCCTTTCCCATTACCGCTCCTTTTCATACATATCTAATCATTTCAGCTCCCAATGAGGCCTTTGTGTGCGGAATTCCTGCTTTAAATGTTGTAATACATCAAGCCAAGGTTCGTCTCCAGGAACGTGCTGTGAAGGCTTTTCCAATTTTGCTGCTGTAAATTTATTATTTAAAGAAAATGCTATGACGCGCAATATTTTAGTATCTTAAAAATGCAGGAGGACTAATGCGGAGGGCAAAGGAGGGAAGGGAGGATATGCAACAACCTTCCTCAGTTGATGTTGGAGCTGGACTTGCTGTGAGGACTGAGGGATCCAAAGTAGAGGATCTGGAAATAACAGGACAGCATCAGCCTGCTCCCAGGGTGATGCCAGCAGCAGACACCTGTGTAGCACTTTGCAACCCTGATAGACACCTGTTCATTTACTGCTGCTCACACCGCCAGCAATGACAGCATTGCTAACTGCCTCCACCCCGTTCCTGCCTTCCACCTAGAACTGCACACCCCATACCCCTCCCCCCATCTTATCAGCCCCAGTGCGGCTGATTATTGCTTCTGATCTCTTCCTGTGTTCCCAAGGAATTAACAGGGAGTACAGTCAGCTTGGGCCAAGACAGGAAGTACTAGGATATCCCTATCCTGGAAAGAATTCTAAACTCTCAGCAGTATATTGGTGATGTCAGAAAGCCTGGCTCCCCATTTTCCCAGTCATGCACTTGCACTTGGGGGAAAATCATACCCTCTCTGTGCCTCAGTGGCCTCATGTGTAAAATCAGATATTCTACTTCATAATGTTTAGACAGATAAATGATGGGACAATGCAGTGTGCTTGGCACAGGGCTGGAACAAATCAAAGACTGTGTGTGTGTTAGTTCCTGCTTTATTTCATTCTCTGGTGTTTATCCAGATGTTTTCTCTTCCACATTCTTATTTACCATAGCCTCTGACCATTTTCTGGTGCCATCAGAACACTGGGGTGGAGACTGGCGTCCTTTCTTGCACCTGAGTTATCCTGACATGGGAGGCTTG
The DNA here is from genome assembly GCA_004027875.1 of Aplodontia rufa. NCBI lineage: Eukaryota > Metazoa > Chordata > Mammalia > Rodentia > Aplodontiidae > Aplodontia > Aplodontia rufa. The sequence goes on from PVKS010042286.1 coordinate 3,393, forward strand.
CATCTCTGTGCCTTTGTCTAGGATCTGCTTGTGTGAGGGTGCTGGTTTCCTGCTGGCCTCCTCTTCCAAGCACAGAATTCGCTTTTTGTCCTCTGAGGCCTCCAGTGCTGGAACACCTGGAACAGCACTGCGACATACAGCTGTAATCCTTCATCTGTTAATTTAGCAAGCATATACAGAAGACTTCATCTGCAGCCTCACTCAGTTTCAGTGGCAGGGGCTACCTCTGCACATGGACATGGCCTTAATTAGTCCCCTTCCAGAGGGACAGAGATTTCCTCGCATTTCCCCATATTCAGTTTGACTCAAATCAAATTTGTCCTTTCCCAGATTCAGTTTCCTTTTCATGTACAACACTCTAAGTGCGTGTTATCTCTGATGCAGACAAATTATACAAGGCAGATGTTTCATGAGAATATATGAATAAGTGTAGAATACCTTTTCCCAAATATGGATGGAGCATCTCATGAAATCCTCTAGCTCTGCCTACTAGAGTTCTGCATCCTTAGTAAGTTGCTTGATCTCTCTAAGCAGCATTTCAATCAAGGCTAATAGCACCTCTTCTCCAGGATTCTGGTGAACACTCTCAAGGAAGCATTTATCGTTTAGAAGCTCAGAATGGGAATACGGCAGTTTTAGTGTCCTCTCTTCAATAAATACCACATTTATTTTTTAAAGTTGAATACCCTCAGTTCATGGTTCTGCAGTGTGTCCAGCATCACAGTTTTGCCACTTACCAGCTATGAGATCGTGAGCAATTTGATAACCCTCTATGAGACTGTTTTCTTTGTTTTCCATAAAATAGCAATAAAAGCATTGTCTCAAATAGAAGAATGTTGTGAGCTAATGACCATGAAAGACTCATCTATGTGTGCTCCAAATAAGCACAACAAATGAGCAGATCGTTATCACTGTATCATCAATCGCATCTCTACTATTAACATGGAAAAAACAAGTCCCACAATTACTTTGGTTACTGACAGCTAAATGGAGTGAAGACACACTCTCTTCATCTTGGGCGAGAGTGCTAGAGGACTGTGTTGGTTCACAGCAGCACTCACAAGATGATTGGAATGATGTGCAATGTAGTTCTCGTGCCTCACCTGAACTCTCTCCTCTGCCATCCCCCATTCTTTCTTACAACTGTCCCACCTCCCAGGAAAGCACATAGAAGGAATTTTCCCTACCACCAATGGTATATACCAGCTGCTAAGCTATTCTTCTGGACCGCTGTTTGAATAGTGGTAACTTTAGATGAAAACCCCAAAGATACATCACCCAGGTATCTTTCTCATGTATGCTCATATATATTGACAACTAAGGACCAATGTGGACCATCTAGGAACTACTTTGCATGTGATTACTGTGTACTGTAGGGCAGGAATTCTACACACATCATTCTTTTTAACACTTAGGATAAAACTGTGAAATAGATAACACTCCTATTTCACAGATGAATAAATTGAGAACCTCGTACAGGTGAGTGAACTTGATTTTAGTTCACATAGCTTTTATGGGAGGAAATAGCATTTATAGTTCCGCCTGAGTCTAACCTGTGCTCGTCTTTCTCTCAGACAACTCAGAAAATGTCTGGGAGAGATTCTGTCAGATTCCTGCATATTTCACAGTGAGTGAATGGTAAGGAGCACTTTTTATGCATGGAGTTTGGAGGAACCAAGAATTCAAAATTAATTCTGCTCTTTCTGGGAGATGAAGGAAAGGACAATATTCCCAGGGCTAGTGTTAAAGTTAATGGGCTGGATCGCAAATGAATTAGATACATGAATAACAAAAATAAAAAAATGGTCTTTCTTTAATATATGACACAATTGCCATCTTAACAGTAAACGTATTTTCCTATTTGAATGAGTAAGTAAAATTCTCTGACATTTGAAGGAAGGATGTGCCGAAGCTCCACAAATCTTTGAATAGTTAACAGCTCTCTAGCTCATCTTCGGATTCCCAGTATATGGATGAGGGAACTGGGCTGAGAAAATGACTTTCCTGACTATCAACAGGAAGGAAAGTGGGAAGTCCAGGTGGGCAGGGGACTTCTCTGTCCCAGTCTAGGTGTCATTTCCTGTTGTAAGGTACTTCACTCCAGGCAGTTTAGTGAGTGGGGAGAAGACGGACTCAGGACCTGTCAGAAGCTGATGCTGATCTTAATTTTCTCTGACTCCCAAAGGGCCTCATTAGGTCCTGTCACCCCTCCAAGCTCCAGTTTTTCCCATGTGGACTGCATAAGTGGCACTGCGTGCCTTCTGAGACCATTGTGAGTCAGGTCTGATCGCCTTGTGCAACTGGTTTGGCACATGCTTCAAGCTGGCAACAAATACACCTTTTCTGCTTTCTCTGTAAACAGTCCTTTTGATAAATAAAGTAAACCCTGCCCCATTTCTCAGATTAGAATGCCCAGACTACGGAGCCTGACAGCTTGCATGGCTTTATGTTCCGTGGAACATGGAAAATTTATCAGCCAGATGTGATAAATGGGCCTGCCTGGTGGCAGGCCATATATGGAAATTACAACCTGTTATCTCTCTTAATGACCTTTGAGCTATTGATCCTTATAATTTTTTTAAACCAATATTCCATCTATAGGACATGGGCCTGCCAATTTTGGAGATCAATACTATCCTTTCTGGTGATCATTACAGGAATTTGTTATGTTCCCCTCAAATAGATGTTGGAGTCACAGCAAAGCAATGCATTCTGCCCAGAGTAAATTGATTTCAGCAATTTTACTGAAAAAATGCAACAGTTTCAAAGAATCACTTTATCTGATGAGAGGTTCTTACTGGGAAGGGTGCTATGCTCCAGGGAAATTTGAATTAGTCATTTTTAAAATATTTGAATTTTTTTTATTTCCTCAAACCCTACAATGCACCAGGCTTGGTACTTAGTGCCTATCATAGGATGTACACAAAAATACATACACTAGATATATTATATGCATATATATGTGTGCTCATGCATATGCATGCATGTTTGAACCACTGATATGCAGAAATGATATGAACATGCATAACTACTGCATGGTTAAATGCCTTTTATGTTAAAGAAAAGATACACTAATATACTATGAGATTTTGGAAGAAAAAAACAATGTCAGTGAAGACTTCATTGATTTTGAATTTTTGGGAAAGACATGGACAATTATATATGAGGCAGCAGAGTGTTTTGAAGAGAGAGAGGGAAACAAATAAGCAAAAACATGGACAGAGTATATACATTATAAATTAAGGGACATGATAATGTCTCATTTCCTCTTGTTTTCTTGGTACCTGTATCAATACATAGTAGGAGACGATTAAAGTTTTGTTGAATGACAGTGATCATGAACAGATTGAATGAGGCTTCTGGACAATTAATTTTTTTACAGTAGCATAAGTGTCATAGATCAGATCTCCAAGTAGTTTAGAATAAGAAAGTGTGATAGAAACAAAAATGTAGCTAAAGATATAGATATGAATACAGATATCAATCATATACACTCTTTCCCTTCTATTCCAAAATGTGTGCTTGTCAAAGTTTATTAAGCCATTCAGTCCTAGGTTTCCAATTCTGTGAATTTTCACTGAAACTTACATGGGTGTGTTAAATGAAAATCATAATCTAGAGCTCATCTCTAACCTTTATAACATTCACATGTATACACGAAAATACATCTATTTTTCAAATGCTCTAATCATTTACTTACTACTTTTCTTAAAAGAATATAACTCTAAAAACACAATATTTACTTCAAACATTATCATAATTGTTACTTAATTTAAGTTTGTATAGGTTTCCTACATCTGGCATGATGGGACTTAACAGAACTTAATTGTGCTAATGGCTAACCTTAGAAATACGTGGACTTTGAATAAAAAGCTTTATTACTTTATGCAATTTCAAATATGATACAAAATTCAACCGTATCGTATGGAGGGGAAATTGCCACAAAGGTTTTACCGGGCTCTGAGGAAGAAGCCAAGTTCTGAATTATAAATGTAGCCTATGGAGGTCACTGGCCTGGAAGAGGCTTCCTTTGGTTCTGGGTGACCTTTGCAATGGTAAAGGTCTCAAATCTGAAAGAAGCTGGGATTCTCCGTGTGACACCATCTGCATTCATCAGCGTGAATGCTGTGAGCTCTGTCCGATGCACGACGAATGTTTGTGGGCTTGGGCTGGAGGCCTGGCGGAGAACAGCACCACTCACGAGCACCAATATCCACCCTGTGTCTCACATAACTGTGCCCTGGCGGAGGCCAATCCTTGAAGCTGGTCATGTGATTGCTGACAAAAGTCAGAAATTTGAAAGATGTCATTGATAGGGAACAGACAACAGCAAGAGATGGGAACATCAGGTTAATGGAAGAAGTCTATCAAATGGGCCCACTGTGCCAACCCCCACATGGTTTCCTTTCCAAGAAGCAATTTACCTGCAGCTCTGGCTGGCCTAAGTGCACAGGCTATGTCACATTCCTCAGCAAACTACCTGCTATCCGCAGGATAAATGGAAGCCTGAAATAATGTCGATGAGAGAAACCCAAGTTAACCTGAAGGGAGAGACTTTTATTTTATTTATTTATTTATTTATTAAAAGAGAGAGGGAGAGAGAGAGAGAATCAATTTTATTTAGTTTTTCATGTGGATTTCATTGCTCTGAGATCACTGTGTATGTGGTGCTGGGATTTGAACTCACTCGCACATGCCAGGCAAGCACCATAACCACTGAGCCACAGCTCCAACTCCAGGGAGAGACTTTTATGACCAAATCCTGAAATACAGGGAGATAAGGATAATTCTTTCTAACCAGAAAATATGTAAGAATTTATGGTTAAGAATCCAATTAGAAACTCTCAGCATGGGCCAAAGGGATCTAGAGTTGTCCTGGCAGTGAGTCTGCTGTCATCCTGCAGTCAGCCAAAAGTGAAAGGGTAGACCTGGGCATGACTCTCTAGAAACTTCCCTGTGACCCACCAATAGAACTAGAGTGCAGTAGAAGCACACTGTCCCTCTCCTTTCTGAAAGGACCATTCCCTCTCTTGAAAGTTCCCTTTCCATTTCCCTATCCTGTCGATCAACTCATGCCTGCTACTCTGACATATCTGAAATCTTTCTGACTTGATCACAAGAATCAGGGTTTTTGTGTTTATGATGGAGGGACTTCATCCTGCCTCAGTTTCCCAGAAGGTCCCATCTCTGTAACAGCATGATAAAGGGGAGTTGAAGATATGAAGAAAAGGAGAAAAAACTTTTAGTAGCTACTGTAAGTAGAATCTAGACTCAAACTAACCTAAGGGGCCAGAGTGTGAGGTTGCAGATAAATGTCTCCATTGACCCAAAAACTAGTGTAACTTCCTGAGTTTGAAGGAAATGGAGTCAAAACACAGTGCCGAGAAGGTGTCAATAAGGTGTCTGGCCCAGGTTGGGACAGACTCATTGAGTAGTCACAATGGTCAGAAGGGTGGTATTCCCTGAGTGCCCAGGTCTGGGTCACATGCCCATACTCAGGAGGATAAAATACAGTGATTGGCAGCTTCAGCAGAATCTTACTGAGTAGAAGAAAGGCAAATTCCAAATGGGCTGTCTGGAGTGGAGGGCTTTTACAATTGTAGACGAGTGATATTTTAGAAATGGTGGAAAGAAGCTTTCACCACAGTGAGCACTGAGGCAACAACTTCTTCAGTGTCTTCTTTAATTCATTGGAGTAGGTGAACAGAAGCAGAAAGAAGAAAACAAAGCTCTGGGCGTATCCAAGAAATCCCAGCATGCTGTAGAACGGCCTCATCTTACTGTAAATTGATACCAGAAACTTTTAAATATGGCAGCCCAATCTTAATATCAATCATTTCCTTCTTTTCTTTTCTGTTTAAAGCGAAACTGGACAGATACAAGTTTATCATATAAATAATGATGTTGAGAATGATAACATACTCAGATTAAAAAAAAAAAAAAGCTGACCGACTGGGTCATAGTCCTATGCATTCTTAAACTCCATAGTGGTTCAGGGAACAATGCAAGGAAATAAGGTCTGGTAGGATCAAGATCAAGGTAACTGAGTTGGATCTGAAAGATGACATTCAAATTATAACACTGAGGATCAACTTTATGAGAAACTGTGTCCATTTACTTTATTTTACTCTCAACCATCCTTCAGCTGCTCCCACCAGGAAGAGGCTAATACTGTGATTTCTTCACTTAAAAGATGGAAACACATCCAAGGTCAAACAAAGCCTAAGTGAAAACCTGTGTTTGCTACAGTGCTATAAAAGAGTTGAAGCACAGTATGTAAAGATCCTTCCTTCCCAGAAGAGAAAGACAGAGTGTTTTAGGAACACAAAAGAGTGAGCAAGAAATGTTATGCAATGTGAGCTGTACCAAGCAGAGGAAAAGGAACATCACACATTGAAACTGACATTGCAAGAAGCAGGGCTTCTCATGGAGGGAATATTTTTATGGGGAATACTTGACCCCAAAAACAGTCATGCAGAAATGCTTATTAAGGGAGTAAATAAATGATAAACAAATAAGTAAATGAATATTCATCATTCATTCAGCATTTTCACCTATAGCCCTTTATTATTAATTCACATGATATATTATGTCTGCTTGAGGCTGAGGAATTGAATGAATCAATACATTCCTCATTTAATGTCCAAGTCCACAAGGATGAATGAGAGAGGGGTGTCTTTCCCCTGCTCTCTCTCCACCCATTCCCATTGCCAGATATCTCTTCTAAAAGAGTTTTTAGACCTCTGCTTCTGCACCCAAGTCCCAAGGTCTCACCAAGAGAAACTTCCTATGAATTATAATATTTTTTAATATAGAACAGCCAAAATGAAGCTTTGTCGTGGCCGCTTAATTTGGAGGGCATTATTTTTAGCCTTGCAAAGGACCAGTGGCACGAAAACAATTAGGATCTTTTGTCAAGTTAATTAAATTTTACTAAGTGTAGTAATCTCAGTGGGCTTCGTACACCAGAGGTAAAACTAATTAAAACGCAAATTCTTTCCAGTCTAATAAGGAGTTCTAACTCTGGTAGCTGAGGAACGTTGTGCATACTGAGAGATATTCAAAACTAATTTATAACGAGACGAGGGCAAACCCTTAAATGGCTCAGTTCTGTTGAAGGCTCACTTGAGAACGTCAATAAGTGTGTTAAATTGGAAGCGGCCACTTAAAAAGAAAGCAGACTGGCAAGTCTTGCTGGCTAGAGGAGGAAAAATGGATCCAAAATAGTCAAATGAGGACAGGGAAGTGGATAGAAGTGAGCCATCCAGATTTCCATCTGAAAAAAGCTGTTTTCTCCCCAGGTACCATCTCTTCATTAAATTCTCCCAGGGCAGGCTGAGCTAATGGCAGTTACTTTTCCTGCAGTAGTCTTTTCTTAGAAAACACACAGAACAAGAACACTTAATTCTCCAGGATTCAAGTCAGGGGTTCACCCACACCCATGTCTCTGACACCCCATTTTAAAAATAGGGCCTCTGAAAGACTAAACCAAACTTCACTATGTTGTAGAAATTAGGGATATTAAAATGCCAAACCAAATGGTTCCATCTTTATCCTTTCTTTAGAACCCATGGATGCCAATTTCTACTTCCTGCCAAATGTGTATGAGTCTCAGACTTGCAAATGGGAAATTTGAAATGATGGTGGAATCACAATGGGCAACCTTCACATAAACTTGGGCACACTTCAATTGCCACACTGTCCCTCTCCGTTGATTTAAAGTGGCATCTACCTGCTGATATTTTCCTCATTACTTGGTCTCATTTCACACCTTGTGGTCTGGCTCTGGACCCTGATATCCCACTGACTTTGGCACATGCTGCCAATACCCTTCTAATCACCAAATCAAATGACTTTTCTTTGTTGCTACTCCCTTTGACCAGATTGAATCATTTGTCACATTGACCGCCCCATCCCTCCTAGCCCATTCCACTTCATTTCCTTCTGTGATGTTGCATAAATGCAGCAGAATCTGCTGGAAACAAGCAATACTAGTGCTTCTTTCTGAGAAAGGGGCTTCCTGCCTAGTTTGGTTCAGTAGGTGCATCAGAGTTCTGCCTGAGAATCAAAGGTGGGTGCCATCGTATTTGGACATCCGTAAGAAACTTGGAATACTTCTTTTTCCTATATAAATTTCAAGATTTATATTATCTAAGTAATGTGTGGTCATTTTAGAACATTTAGGAATAATAGAAAAATAAAAGGGAAATAGAAAGATGCACATGATTAAACTTCAAATGATTATTTTCTTCCTATTCTCCTCCCCCCAACATACCATTTCCCTTCAATATAGGCAGCCAAGCATTTTTGCAGTGTGAAACTGTAACCTGAACACTGGTCCTTATCATTAAAAGTCTTTAATAAGCAATTCAACAAAGTGGAAAGAATATTGGTGTTTTAATGTGGCCCCTCTGATTCTCAGTCCCAGCTTCAATTAGGTATGTAACGTTAATCAAGACTTTACATATCTTCTATTGGTCAAGATTTCCTGTTTGTAAAATGGGGATAATAATAATTACATTACTTGAAATTGACTAATGTCTAAAACCTGCTTAGCTTGTTGTTTTGGCTTTTGCTGTCATTTTTTTAAGGAGTTAAGTTGATGTGCAATCATAAATATGTATAAAGTAACCATATGATATGCATTTGACTTAAACCATAGTTACCCCCACATCATCCATACCTCAGACTCTTGATTTTTTTCTGTTATTCCTCCCTAAAACAGATATATAAATATATATCTGTATACAGACATATGATAGTGAATTTTCCAGAATTAAATGATTGCATAAGCATTATTTGAATTCTCGGGGTGGGGAAGTAAAGTGTATGCTGCATTGTTGATTGTCTCTCTAGATACCTCCCTATCTTCCCTCCCTCTCCCACCTCTCTGCCACTCCCCTCCCCTTTCTTCCACTACATATTTATGGTTCCTCTAGATTTTGTGTTGCTCTGCTGTTAGTGGGTCAAATACATAAATTTGCCTACCTTTCATTCAAGCCTGGGTTTAGTTCTAGCCTCTACAAATGAGGGAATTCATTTGACCCTTGACCCTTTGGCCAACTTCACTCAGAATGATCTCTTCCATTGCCATTCACTTACCTTCAAAGGCTGTGCAATATCATTGCTTCTAATAGCTGAGTAGAACTCCATTGTGTGTGTGCGTGTGTGTGTGTGTGTGTGTGTGTGTGTGTGTACACCAGGGCTTTTGGATCCATTCATCCAGTGTGGGGCAACTGAGTTGATTCCATACTTTAGCTATTGTAAATTGAGCTGCTATGAACATTGATTTTGCTGTGTCACTGTAATATGCTGATTCTAACTCCTCTGGGAAAATATCCAGAAGAGGTATAGCTGGTTCATATGGTGGATCCAACCCCAATATTTTAAGGAGTCTCCACTCTGCTTTCCAGAGTGGCTGGACCAGTCTTCAGTTCCACCAACAGTGTGCTAGACTTTCAATCTCCCCACCACAAATACTATTGGTATTTGTCAACTTTGCCAGTCTGACTGGAGTGAGGTGAAATCTTAATGTAATTTTGATTTGGATTTTTCTGATTGCTAGTGATTTAGAACACTTTCTCATGTATTCATTGGCTTGCTCACTTTTCTTTGTGGAGAAGTTCTGTTTAACTCTCTAACCCATTTTTTGGTTGGATAGTATGTATTTTTGATATCCAGTTTTTTAAGTTCTTTCTAAGTTTTGTAGGTTAGTTCTCTTTTGGAGAAATCACAGGCCATGTTGATCTCCCATTCTGTGGGTTCATTCTTGACAGTTTTGACCAATTCCTTGAGTGAGAAAAAGATTTTTAATTTAATGACATTCATTCATTCATTCATTCATTCTTGACTTTAATTCTTTAGCTTTGGGAGTCTTGTTGAGGAAGCCATGGCCAACTCCCTTATGCCGGAGTATTGGTCCTAATTTTTTCTTCTAGCAGGTGTATGGTTCCTGTTTTAATTCCTAGTTCCTTGATCCATTAAGATTTGACTTTTCTGCAAGATGAGAGATAAGGATCTAATTTCAACCTCCTGTACATGGCTGTCCAGTTTGTCCAGCACCATTTGTTCAATAAGCTGTCATTCCTCCATGTTATATTTTAACCTTGTCAAAAATAGGGTATTTAAATATTTGTGGGTTTGTTTCAGAGTCTTCTATTCTATTCCATTTGTCTTCATTCCTATTTTGATACTAGTTCCATGCTGTTTTTCTTACTACAACTCTATAGTACAGTTTTCGGTCTGCTATTGTGAAACTACCTGTTTCATCATTCTTGCTTAGTAATGTTTTGGCTATTCTGGGCTTCTTGTTGTTTCAAATGAATTTGAGAAATACTTTTTCTCAAATCTGTAAAGAAAGACATTGGTGTCTTGATGGGGATTGCATTGAATCTGTATAGTGCTTTTGGCAGAATGGTTGTTTTAATTATATTAATTCTGCCTAACCAAGAACATGGGACATCTTTCCATCTTCTCAGATCTTCAAATTCTTTCATCAATGCTTGATAATTTTCATTGTACAGGTAGTTTGCTTCCCTTGTTAGATTAATTCTCAAGCATTTTATTCTTTTTGAGGATATTCTGAATGGGACTGATTTTCTGATTTCTTTTTCTGCACTATTTTATTAATGCATAGGAAAACTATTGATTTATAGGTGTTGATATATTATAGCCTGCTGCTTTGCTAAATCTGTTTATAAGCTCAAGCAATTTCTGGTAGAATTTTTTGGATCTTGTTGTCAACGAAAAGAGATAGTTTGACTTCCTCTCTTCCTAATTTTATACCTTTGATTTCCTTTGCCTGATTCCTCTAGCTGGGGTTTCTAGGACTGTATTGAATACAAGTGGTAGTGGCAGGCAGCTTTGCCTTGCTCCCAAGTTTAGTGGAAATGCTTTCAGCTTTTCTCCATTTAGTATTATACTTGCTGAGGGTTTGGCATATATGGCCTTTACAAAGTTAAGATAAAATCCTTTGTTCCCTATTTTCTCTAGAGTTTTCAGCATAAATGGGTGCTGGATTTTATTGAAAGCCTTTTCTGCATCAATTGAGATGATCATATGGTTTTTGTGTTTTATTCTATTTAAGTGATGAATCACATTTATTGATTTGCAGATATTGTACCAGGCTTGCATACCCGGATTGAAGCCAACTCAATTGTCCTGAATTATCTTCTTGATGTGTTTTTAAATATGGTTTGCTAGAACTTTATTAAGGATATTGGTGTCAAATTTCTTCAGGGATATGGGTCTGTAGTTTCCTTTATTTTTATTTTTATTTTTTGTTGTTGTTGATCTGTCTTTGTTGGGTTTTGGTATCAGAGTTATGGTTGTTTCACAAAAAGTGGGAGAGTTCATCCTTTTCAATTTCATGGAATAGATTAATAAAGAGAGGTGTCAGCTTTTCCTCAAAGGTGTGATAATAATCAGGAATCCATCAATTCCTGGGCTTTTCTTCTTTGGAAGACTTTTTTTTATTGAGAAATTTATTTGTTCAACAATCATACAAATTTTAACAAAATAATATATAATGTATATAGATTCTGAAAATTGGATTTACCCCCAAGAGTGTCCCCCCCAATTACCCACCCTTTTCCCTCCCTTCCCCTTCCCAAAACATCTCTAAAAAAAGTATTAGGTTGTGTAACATTACATGATATCTGGATTTAAAACCTGATATTAGACCACTTCTCTTAATGGCCAGGGTCTAGTCTCAGCCTCCACAGATGAGTGAAGACATTTGACCGTTGGTTTTCTGGGTTATGCTGATTTTACTCAGCATTCTTTCTTCCATAGCCATCCACTTACCTTCAAAGGCTGCAATATCATTGTTTCTAATTGCTGTGTAAAATTCCATGGTATATATGTACCACAGCTTTTGGATTCATTCATCCAGTGAGGGACATCTGGGTTGTTTCCATGATTTAGCTATTGTAAATTGAGCTGCTATGAACATAGATATTGCCGTGTCACTATAATGTGCTGATTCTAAATCCCCTGGAAAGAGACCCAGGAGTGGAATAGCAGGATCATATGGTGGTCTCATCCCTAATTTTTTGAGGATTCTCCACACTGCTTTCCAAAGGGGCTGTACCAGTCTGCAGCTCCACCAACAGTGTGTTAGTGT
>PVKS010042287.1:0-15479 GCA_004027875.1 Aplodontia rufa
CATGGCTAGCTGTTTGCATTAATCTGTCTACAAATTCTGCATAGGCTTCATTGGCACCTTGAATAACCTTAGATAATTGTCCTTGTAGGTCACCAACGCCTGAGAGTGTTTTCCAAGATCTCATAGCAGCTGCACTAATCTTTGAGGAACACTCAGGTGGTGGCTGTTTCTAGAGGCATTCCATTCTTTTTTAACAGCTCCTTAAGAGGCCGTTCCATTCTGATCCGTGAGATTTCTGATCCCATTGTTAACCTTAAGCCCTTCCAAGATAGCTATCACAAAAATACACAGAAACCAAATACACAACAATACCACAAACACACAAAGACTTACAATTTGACACAAATTCATCTACTAAAGGATGTCCAACGCTGTCTTGCAGCCACTTGCTTAGTCCCTCAGCAGAGACTCTTCCATTAGTCCCTCAGGGAGACTCTTCCATTAGCCTTGAGGTTCGACTCCTGTTCAAACACAGTCTGCTGGTTAAATATCAACTTACCACTAATACTTAAAATTGGTTTTCATGTTCCCTGTACAGGCCACCATCTGCCGCGTTTGACCAGCGAAGCAGCAATAAAGACGTATACACTCTTGTTGCTTGTGGAGATCTCTCTTTATTCAGGAAGTCAAACAGCTTAAATAGTAAAAGTGGACCAATCCATAGGCTGTTGCTATGAGGAAGAAAACTCTGCTGCCGGCTCCTATTGGTTGCCCCTAGGTGGTCAGATGTTGTAAGCACAAGAACCAGGAACAGCAAGAGGTCAGCTGACTTGGTTCGGACAGCTGCCAGCTGCCAGCCACCATTTTAAAGCTGCCTGCATGGCGTGGGCACCCAGGTGCCGCCTGCCAGATAAATACATACTTAAATTTGTCGTTTCCATATGAACCTGAAGGAGACCATTGTTACAAACAACTTTTAGTTTGGAAACATCAGTTTGATAAAATGCTGCCCTAAATTTTACACCTTAAAGAATTTATATATTTGAAAGATGTGAATAAATCTAATACAAAACAAAGCCAGTATTAATTACATAGATGTCCTTATATTAACTAAATTTAACCTTTGAATAAAAATTTAGGATCCATAGTATATTATAACAATAATAAGCTTGCATAGGTTTTGCAAAAACTTTAAAATTTCTAAATTTAGAAAAGTGTTGAAGATCAGAAATAGACTTATTATCTAGTGTAAAACAATGAGACATTTATGTAGTTAAACCAAGTTTTGAAATACAATGTATAAAAGAGAGTATGCTGGTTATCTTGTCTGTAATCTTACATAAATTCTTATTTTATAAATTTACATAACATTTAAACAAGGCTCAAATAAAAATCTAGTTCTTAAATATAGTTCTATTTCAGCTATATCAGAGTATCAGCTATATTGGAACAACCTACAAACATTTGATTTGGTACATAACATTTAATGTTATGAGGTAAAACAGGTATAAATTAAAATTACTTTGAGATTTAATTTTTCTAAGCCATTAAGCGTTACACCTGATAAGAGCAGGTCATGCTTTAAGAAGCCCTTGTTATTTCAATACATAGAATTAGATTCCAGTTCATAACAGTACATTACTGTTTGAACTTAAGTGAAACCTTAAATAACTTTAAATTGTGCTAAATATATTCAAATTAATAGCACACAAGCTTCTGAGATTTACCTTCTAAAAACCTTCTGTAACTTACTTAGACCCTGTATTTCTTTATCCAGAAACGTTTCTTTCTTCATCCAGGAATATTTCTTTCATTCCATTTTCCGTATCAAAGTATATGTCCATGCCTATATCCTTCTATATTTCTTTGCTGCTTGTTGACCCTTTCTTAAATCTGCATTCTGATACAATCCTTATAAAACTTCCAATGTTCCCAATTACCTTAAGGTGAGAAATACTATAGGTCATACTATTTAAGTCAAAACAGTTAAAAAATACAAAATGAAATTGCCAAGAGGAAACAGTACCAGTGATCACACTGATTTATACATATAACTCATTAATGATAAAGCCTCTATGAATTTAAAGCAAATGTAAGCCAGTTGTAAAATGAACAATGTTTAAAAGACAGCACTTGGTTCTTTCTAATTATTTCATCTAATAAAATTAAATATTTGTGTCATCTATATACTTCAATTTATACACAGCTGAAACCTTTTGTACTCTTTACATAGAGAATTACACTTCTTAGAATTTTAAGTCTTACCAACCTTGCTTTCTTTTAGTGAAGACCAGATTAAAGCAATCTTAAACTATCTTCCAATCTATAAAAGCACATTTAATAAATCCACATATATGTTACCTTATAGAACTTACAAGAACACACTTAATAAACCCAAATGTCACCTTATAGAAACTAAATTGAGATTACTTAAATTTACTTAGCAATTAATGTCTTAACATTTTGACTTTGCAAATTCATCAGATCTCTCCTCTAACAAACACATTTATAGAGATAAAAACCATTTATGTTAAATCTACTTTATTCATTTTTTATTATTAACTTAGGTTATCCATGAAACTAGGATATTAGACAAATATAAACCATCTTTTTCCATTGAAGAAAAATCCTAGAAGTACTGGATGAAACACTCTAAACATATATAGAACATTCAATTGGTTGACCATCTAGAAAACAAATATGTGAGTTAGTACTCTTAAACACATCTGTACTCTTATGTCTAAATTATTTAGATTGAACCTCTTTTTAAACACTTAAGTCACATGAATTAAAAGTCATTTGGATCCATTTTATTTTTTTCCTTTTTTAAATTTAATTTGTGAGCACTCATCTACAAGCCAATTTGGTACCATATTGAACACACATATAACATGCATGTACATAAACACACAGGACAGGTGAGCACACAAGAAAACCATCAGGAAACAGATTTTAGAACCTTGAAATAATTGACCCTTTGAATAAAGACAGCAGTAAAAACCATAATTAAAAAAAAAAACCTCTAGTTAGATAAAACAAGACTGACTGAAAAATATCTTTAGGTGTATAAAATAGGTGAATTCACCAGTAAAATTGAGCTCAAGATTAAAAAAATGAAGTGGCCACATTTATTCTAGTAAAGGAGCATGCATACATCTTTAGCATCAGAATTAGAGTTAGTCCAGGCATTGAAGGAATGAAAGCAGGTGAAATCCTCAGGAAGTTGTTTTTTTTTAAAGAATAAAGAAAACCTATACAGAATCTTTCCAATTTCCTTTTTGTGTACAAATGAAGAGAAGAGAAAACTCCTTAGGAATTAGTGATTCTTGATATTCTTGGGTCTGTTCTGTCAGCTTTCTAAAGCTGAGTCCCTATTACATTTTCTCCAAAGCACAAGAATGTAGGCCCCTTAAGCATACCTAAAGGCTAGGAACCTGGAGCAGTTGGCCTTTGATCCTTTCTATCTATCCCTCCTGCAGGAAGAGAGTAAACATAGTCCCTTAGGTCTCACAGCCACTTGAATTTAAAAGTAGCATTTCAAGCCTTTTTTTTCTCTCTGGTCTCAAATTGGTTTAGGCACTAGCTCATGTAGTTTGCATTGTAAAAGAAGACTATGAGGCAGATAACTAGCAGGTATCTCCTTCCCTTTTACAAAGGAGCTAAGTTGCAAAATGATAGAATGAGGTTTTTCTTGGGCATTTCTGGATTATGCAGGCTGGTGGTGAACCTGGCATAACATGAGAACAAAGCTCCTGTCTGAATTAGTGGATGTCCTTTTTCAGGGTGCTTCTGATGGTCAGTAATCCCTTCTTTCCTTTTCCTAAATCCTGCTGGAATTATTGCTGCTTACCAGCAAGGATGTAAAGGTCTTTTTTTGCTACATGCCAAAAACCTAGGGAATCCAGACTTAGTGGAATTACTGGTATTCCCTCCACAGTTAAAATATTTAATGCCCCACAGCAGACAAGCAGCCTAGAGTGGCCTGCAGTTGAGGCCTTATTGATCATGGAGGATCTAAGGGATGATATTTGCCAACTAGTTGTACCTCTAAAATTTGCATTACATGACTCTAAACCTGCTAACACTTCACCAAATTCTGTCTCCCTAAATTCCTCCAGAGGTTTCTACAAACTATTGCCCCATTAGATAATAGAGTGTTTAAAGGTTACTGCACTGCATTAGTATAGAAGCCCCATCTTAGCATAAATGAAAAGTTTCTTATTAAGCTAGACTATGATATAGACTATTATAATTCCTGTACCTAAAAACTATTTTGTTATTGTAACCTTACTAGATATTCCATAGCTATCCTAGGTCCTATAATTGTTAATCCTATAAAATATCTGTGCATCCTAATTTATGAGCTAAAAGGACAAAAATTAGGCCTAACCTCTACAGAGACAGTCTTAATTACTGCTAAGAAGTTAAAACTCAACCTCCACTAAGCCAGGAATGACAAACAAGTCTTATTTACTGCTAGGGAGTTAAAGCTCATCCTCTGTAACAACAGGAAAGGTAAACATGTCTTTCTGTAGATGTTTTACTTATACTGTTTCTTTGCTCCTTAGTTCTAATTATTTTGCTTTCTATAGCCAATTTTGTTTTAAAGTCAGTATAGCTTCATTTTCCGTGATTTCTATATGTGTTATAACAAGCATCCTTCTGAAGAATCCTCAACAGTTGTCTAAGTAATAGAATTCTCATAACAATCAGAGAGTTTCAGTTTGAGTAAATTCACAATACATATAATTACTAAAACAAAGCCAATTCCTAGAAGCAATGGTTTTGACACTCTGGGGATAAGTGGGTCACTTCTTTCTCAAAGACCTTAGATCAGACCAAGACTTTGTATCAGGATCTGAGATTCATTGAGTGAGGGCACCCTCCATCATCTGTCCAAGCCAGTCAGAAACAAAGAGAAGTAGGTAGTGATCAATGCTGGTACCCCTGGGGGCTGTCAGGGCCAGTCTCTGGACAAGAAACCTTCTTGCAGCACTGGAATGTCACCCCAGTCAGCTGCCTTCAGTTGTCTCAAGCCTTCTTCTGTCCCATGCACCAGCTTTGATCAGGAGGAATGAGCTTTGGAAGAAGAGTTTGGCTCATACTGAGGTGCATAATTCTGGGATGTTTGCTCAGCACTGTCCAATTGACTGGTTATCCTAAGATTTGTCAGGAGAGGAGATCTGGGGAGAAACCTTTGAGATCCACCAGGGAGTGGCCCTGGTCAGAATCCCTCAGTTGCTTCACTCCTTCACTCAACTCCTCGAATCCAAATTTAACCAGGATCAGAGGGCAACTGTCTACTAATCCCAGACATGCTCTGAGCCCATCCAGAAAGAGAGAAAGATGTAGAGCTGTGTTTGCAGGGAGCTTACCTCGGTGGCAATCTTGTTCCCAATGGATCCCGGACAAGCCCCCATCTGATGCCAGTGATGTGGATGTTGGGTTCGTGTCCTCTCGGAGTTGAAGAATGAAACCGAGGGACACCCAGGCAAGAGTAATAGATGAATTTTATTATAGAAACCATAGAAAGTAAAGCATAGGGAAAAGAGCAGACTTCCCCCAGAGTGGGGAAAGGGGCAGAGCCGATGAGGCAGTGAGCTTTGCCCTTTTTATATGACATCCTCTCCTGGATTGGTCACTGCTTCCCTGCCCCTGCACCTAGGACACAGGTGTGGGGAATTCTGGTCCAGTCTTTGATCCATGCCTTAGGCTCTTTGATCCATTCCTTAAGCACCAAAAGAAAGAATGTGGGAGTGTCTGCATCTGGGGCTGTCTTGTCAGACCCTCATTAGCATTGGGGGATGTTTTTGACTTCTCAGAAAAGATTACCATCAGTTAATTTTCTCCTTAACAATCCACATTGTTCTGCCTACACTGAACTGCCTAACTTTTTCTGCCTCAGTTATAATTTTAAGTATTGAATTTTTCCATAACTGGGTTGCAACATTATCTATCAGAATAATTTTAATAGCTATATATAATATTCAATTAAGAGAGTATACCATAATTAGCTTTTTGTTATACTTGAAAATTTTAAAAAATGTTGTGAAATCAAGATTCTATAGCACTTTATACAATGGCAAGCTATGAATACTTTTATCATATGCACATTAATCCAAACCCTTTGTTTTCTGTTTCCTGATATCTATATCTGGTTGTTAATATTAGAAGAACATTAATAAGGTAGAAAATTGGCAATGGTTATTTCGGTTCATTCAAATAATTTAAAATTGACATTTCTCTTTCTCTAATAACATTTACTGATAATGAATATATAAATAATGATATTGAATAAGTAATGGATATAACAGGTTGCCTAAAAGCAAGAAAGTCTTAGATCTGTTTAACTACAGACTCTACACCTTTTAACTATCTGCACATGGGTTCTATTCCAAGGTATTTACTTTTATTTTTCACTTTTACAAAGCAGTTTGTACAACATATAATTAGAAAGACTCTGGAAAATGGTGATTGAGCGCCAAGAAAATTGGCAAAGATAAAATTGTGCTATGACAGATGAATATTCATTTACTTTATGAAAAATAAAATATGCCAGTGAGTTGGCTCATACAAATTTCATACATTAATTTCAAATACACATTGGTATATATGCTTACCAATATTTACATCAGGTTTGATTTATAAAGTACAAAGTTAAATAAACAGAACATTTGCAGTATTTTGTTAAAGAAAATTTTAGCAATATTAAAAGCAAAGCATCAAAATTTGGTTAATAGACCAGATGTAGAAGAGGAACCTAAAGGGTACTGATATGATAATTACAGTTAATCTATGTTATTTTATCTTGAATATGTGCCAAATAAACCTATAAATAAAACACTAATTTGTATTCCATAAAACCATTTTCTTGAGTGTAAATATTCCCTTTTTTCACTGTCAATGTTTAGATAAATATAACCTATAATACTCACTACACATATTGTCTTTTTTCATTATTTTCATTTTATATCCCATCAAGTTACATTTAATGATTTCCTTGATACAAGGATTTTTCAAAAGATTTAATGAAGATTTTTTTAATGTGTGTTGCATTTTATAATCTAATGTATTTATTGGGCAACATGTGTGTATAAAATATTTTATTATGGAATTCATTCAAATGCCTTCATTCAAATGGCTGCCATGGCATATAGTCAGACACACACACACACAGGCACACACACACACACACAGTACTATAGCATAGAATTATATAATTTCAAAGAAAGGAAAAATGAAAGCCATACATAAATATGTTTAAATGTATATTATATAAACATGTAAAACATAGGATAGTAATAAAACAAAATAAATGCCTGATTCAGCTTATATTGGCATGGAAGAAGATGCTTGCGTGTGCATGTGTGTCTGGGTATGAAATAAATGTTTCTAAATAAGGAGCAAGAATATTTGTATGAAAATAATTGAAACAAAAATGATTCCTGGAAATTAGAAAATACTACAATATTATACATTCTATTGGACATTCATATATGTTGTGCTTAATTGTGGCCAGATTTCATCGAATGCTTCTCTTTCTTATAAATAATACAGGCAGATTTTTATTAAGTTAAATGAAAATAAATTTCAGCCAGGCAAGATGGAACATGCCTGTAATCCCAGAAATCTGAGAGACTAAAGCAGGAAAATTGCCAGTTCAAGGCCAGTCTCAGCAACTTAGGAAAGTCCTATGCAACTTAGGATGACCGTGTCTCAAAATTTAAAAAAATAAAATAAAAAATAAAATGAAACAAAAAGTGCAGGACAGATCTTAGATATAATTTGCTTCTAGCAACCTGTTATAGTCATTATTTCACTGCTTGACCTAGTAGTGAACTGTCCCTAGCTTCATTCCCAATACCAATAGTAAAAAGAAAGAAAAATAAATTAAAAGCTGATGTCCCACACAATTAATGAGAAGACTGTAGAATTAAATTCATAAAGTAATCCAGAAACAAGGAATTATGGGCACTAGGAAAACCAGCTGCTCAGGATACTGCCTGGGACAATTTTATAACTCCATACTGCCAATGTAACTGGGTTCCTGCATTTTCATTGCCACCATTTTCAGTTTTTCTGTGATTTTGCATTTTTACTTCAATTTTTGGAGCCTTGACAGTATCAGGTTATTGGTGAATTGTGGATTAAAAATACGTGGATGAAAAAAGAAAGAAACTTCTGTACCCCATTTGCTGCCCTGAGTAAGATGAATAATCACAAAATTTAAAATTTAAAAAAAAATTTACTAGGAGAAAGAATAAAAAAGAGAAAGGACTAGTCTCAAATAATAACTAAAAAAAAAATTGGGTCAAAATTTGCATGCCATACCAAACACCAAAATATACATATATATATATATATATATATATACATATATATATATATATATTGATAAAGTGTTGGGTTGAAATTTGTATGTCATCACACAAAGCTTAAACTTTTGTTTAAGGCAATAAGAATGCATAACTATGTCTTAAACAGAATAATATTATCAGAACTGCATCTCGGCAAAAATGCAGATGATAATACTTGCAAATCTGAATGTCTATTCATACAGAATTCAGGAGACTTATAATGTTCCTGAAAATGGATTATTGTCTTAACTAGCACAATAGTGATGAGACTGGGTTGAATGAAAAATAAAGAATGGAATTAGCAGTTATTTTGAAAGTAGAATTTGGAGAGGTTAGTAACTTACCAAGTGAAAGAGATAACAGAAATGGAGGTAAGATAGCATAGGTTCCTATATCAAATAATAGAAATTCTGATGAAGTGTAATTAATTCAGTTTGAGAACCACCATAGTTGAAATAAATTGAACATTCAAGAATTGCCACATAGAGGGATCCAAGATGGCAATTTGAAGACAAAAGACTTCCCCAGCACCTGTGTGACTGATCAGGAAATATCCAGCTTTTCTCCAGTATTTTGAGGTGCCTTTGGGGGATTAGCATTATGAATCACCAGTCCTAATCTTAGCAGTGGTTTTGAGGAATAGAGACTCAGGAGCGACCAGGGGTTCTTTGTTCTGTTCCGTCCCAGCTGAGAAGCGGCAGGGCAGCTGCGGCAGCTATCTGGCTGCAGCCAACCGGAGGGTCGCACTCTCCTGCCTACATTCCTCCCATGACTGGAGTGAGGGGACCCACTGCCTGGGATCACATGGGCACAGAAAACCCGCACCGCTTTAAAGAAAGCGTTCTAGCAAAATCCCTTCCCGGGCCTGTTCTCTGATGGCAAGATCAGTGTCTGGAAACTGCTTTCATACAGTCAAAGAGCAGAAGACTGCACTGAAGAAGCAGGTGCGGGAGCTGCAAGGGTGTGGAAGCTGAGAAAGCATCCATCTTTTAACCCCTTGTTGGATTTCACACTCCCTGCCTGATCAGGGCAAGACCTCTTTAGGTTTGCAAAGCAATCTCTAAATACTCCATCTGGAGGCAGCTGAGAACACAGGCAGAAACAGGACCGGAAGGCCTGGCTCAAGCCCTGAAGAACATGTGGGAGCAGCGAGTGCTGGAAACAGAACATCCATCTTTAAAGCCACACTCCCTGTGGCTTTTTGCACACCTGGACCTGCCCTCCTCAGGTGTGCAAAACAGACTCATAAAACTGTGCCTGGAGCCAGCAACTCATCACAGGCTGACTCAGGATCAGAAGGCATGGACCGGGCCATGAATCCTTTTCTCATAAAGGGCTTGGGGCTGAGGAGTAATGGGGTTCACAACTCTATGCTAATCACTTCCACCATAGACAGAAGGACATTAAAAGCTCAGACCAATTGGCCCCACCTCTAAGATCACAGAAGTCATTTTCGACAGCTACCAGCAGATGGAACTCTGATAACATAATAACTTCTGACTTTCAGATCCCCTGAATACCGCATCTGAAAAATAAATCCTTTCATATCCAGCCAGAAATAGAAGATCCAATCCCTGAAAGGACCAGAGACACTCTTAATATCTATACTTCCAGGGTTTTCCTATTAAGTATTTTTTTCCCTTTTTTGCTTTCAATTTCATATTCTAGGTATGTACCAAGGCGATTTCTGGTGGTTTACTGGTTCTCCAATATATAAAAACTCTAGCTGTTTTTACTTCCCTGTTATACTAACTTCAAGGGGTGGTTAACCCCTATTCTTCCCTTTTTTTAAATTTTTTTAATTTTTTTTCCTTTTCTTTTCTTTTTTCTCTATCCTTTTGGGGGGAAATTAACAATAGTAGTTCTTTCTGTTTTGAGAGCCTGTTTTTAGGTTTCTTTCTCTTTTCCTTTTTTCCCTATGTAGCATATCTCTGATTCCTTCTTATCCATCTGGTCTAGCCCTTTTCTCATTCTTGAGAAGAAGGACTCTGGTCAGTCATATAGTATTTGAAATATTTTATGCCTGAAAAGCATAATTCTCAGGGAGAACTTCTTCCCTTAAATTTTAGCAAAAACCCAAATTTTAGCGATAACCCTTTTACCCTTCCTATATTAGGCCACATCTATCCTAGCTTCCCTTCGGATCTTTACTTTCTTTTCTACTTCTTTCTTTTCTCCTTTATTTTAAGTTTAGTAAATTTCTTCTGT
Organism: Aplodontia rufa; assembly: GCA_004027875.1. Lineage (NCBI taxonomy): Eukaryota > Metazoa > Chordata > Mammalia > Rodentia > Aplodontiidae > Aplodontia > Aplodontia rufa. Next base: position 10,506 of record PVKS010042287.1, read on the forward strand.
TTAATTTCCTTTTCTCTTCAAATGTTTCCTCTTAGCATTTTCTTTTTCTTTCTACAGCAAATTCTTTACCTCCTCCACTTTCTCACTGTATATAATTGGTATCCATAAACTTCTCTCTTAATTTCACCAGCATTAACCCCCCTTTCTGACTCCAAATTAGTTAGCTCACTTTAACCCCCCCATTATTAAAATGGTGTAAGTATTACTGCTGTAATTGTTAATCTGAGTAACATGTATTTGTTCTTGAAATCTGACATATGTAATAGTAATTTTCTATTATCACCAAAAGTATTGATTATCACTAACAATAGTTGCTTAGGCTGAATTTAAAAGTCCATTATAATGTGTGGTAAATAACTAATTTACTACTGTTTATTGTAAGTTTTGGTTGTACATATGGACAATTTGCTACTAGCACATGAGGTATTGGAATTCTATAAGGGCAAATAATAGTTCAGAGTAAAGGGGGTTGACTTTTGAAATCATCTCTCCTGACAAAACCCCATTTCAAGTAAGGGTTTGGACAGATCTCCAAATCCAACAGCTTAATCCTTAAGGAAAAAGAACCACAGAACTTGTATTGCTCAAAAAAGGTTCACCTGGTAAAAATGAGAGAAGAATCTCTTCAAACATGAGGAATCAAACTCGAAGAGGTGAACATCAATCCCAAAACTCCCCTGGTAAAGGGGCTATGGCCAGGGACTGAAATGAAAATCCAGAACAATATATCAATGAGTTAATAACAAAAAGGAACATAGACTTAAAAGAAGAGATAATGAAGGGAATAATGGAGAAAATCCAAGAGTTGAAAGATTCAATCATTACAGTAATACATTCTCTCAAAAAGGAAGTTACAGACCTCAAATCTGTAGTCAATGACATGAAAGGGACCATGCAAGAACTCAATAATAGAATGACTTCAGTAGAAAATAGAACCTCCACAATTGAAGAAAGAACTTCTGAAAATGAAGACAGGTTGACCAAGCTAGAGCTCACTGACACCAAAACAGAAAAACAATTAAGAGAGCACAACCAGTATTTCAAGAATGTCTGGGATGAAATGAAGAGAAACAATCTGAGAGTAATTGGAATAGGGGAAAAAATTGAGACACACACCAATGGTATGAGGAATATTCTCAAAGAGATCGTGAAAGAAAATATTTCCCACATTAAAGTAGAATCTGACATGCTCATCCAGGAAGCTTACAGGACACCCAATAGGCCTAATCAAAAGAGAAACTCACCAAGACACATCATATTCAAAATGTACAATAAGGATACCAAAGAAACTATATTAAAAGCAGCAAGGGAGAAATGCCAAATCACATTCAGAGGCAAGCCAATAAGAATTGTCTGTGACTTTTCAACCCAGACACTGGAAGCAAGAAGGTCTTGGAATAATATCTTTCAACATCTAAATGACCACAATACGCAGCCTCGAATTCTATACCCAGCAAAGCTCAGCTTCAAATTTGATGGAGAAATAAAAACTTTCCATGATAAAACAAAACTGGCAGAATTTGTCAACAGAAAACCTGCCCTACAAAGAATTCTCAAGGAAATACTTCAGACAGAAGAACAAGCATCTGATACCCATAATCCACAAACTGAAGAAATTCAGTGAAACACCCAGCAAGAACTAACCAAGGCAACCATAGAACTAACTAAGTAAGACACAATGACTACAAAACAACTGCACACTTGTATCTTAACACTGAATGTGAATGGTCTAAATGCACTACTTAAAAGACACAGACTTGCAGACTGGATCAAAAAACCAAATCCAAACATATGCTATTTACAAAAAGCTCACCTAACACGCAAAGGCATCCACAGATTAAGGGTGAAATGATGGAAAAAAATTTACCATGCTTATGGCAAAAGGAAACAAGCCGGTGTCGCTATACCTTTATCCGACAAAGTAAATTTCAATCGTAAATCAATCAAAAGAGATAAAGAAGGCCACTATCTAGTGCTAAAAGGAACCCTTCAACAGGAAGAAATAACCATAGTTAATATTTACTCTCCAAACAACAGTGCACCCAACTATGTGAATAAATTACTTCACAACATCAAACCTCTTGTTGATCACAACACAATAATACTGGGAGACTTCAACACTCCGCTGTCACCATTAGACAGCTAATTGAAACAAAAAATCAGTAAAGAAATTGCCAGCCTGAATGACTCCATAAACCAAATGGACTTAACAGAAATATATAGAATTTTCCATCCCAAGTTAGCAGAATACACCTTCTTCTCTGCAGCACATGGATCCTTTTCCAAAATAGATCATATTCTGGTTCATAAAGTAATCTCAGCAAATATAAAAAAGTAGACATCATCCCGTGTATCCTTTCAGACCACAATGCTATGATCCTAGCTATCAACCGCAATAATCATAGCAAAAAGCACACATATTCATGGAGATTGAATAATACCCTATTAAATGAAGAATGGATCCAAGAAGACATGAAAGAAGTAATCCAAAAATTCTTGGAAGAGAATGAAAATGAAGACACAACATATTGAAACCTCTGGTACAGCATGAAAGCTTTCTTAAGGGGAAAATTCATAGCATTGAGTGCCCACATTAAAAATGAAGAGAGATCCAAAGTAAATAAGCTTATGCTTCATCTCAAAGCCCTTCAAAAGAAGAACAATCTAACCCCAAAGCCAGCAGAAGACAGGAAATAATCAAGATCAGAGCTGAAATCAATGAAATTGAAAACAAAAATAAATAAATAAATAAAAAGAATTGATTAAACAAAAAGCTGGTACTTTGAAAAAATAAACAGATAGATAGGCCCAGAGTGAATCTAACCAAAAGAAGGAGAGAAATGAAGCAAATCAATAAAATCTCCAATGAAAAGGGAATGATCAACACTGACCCCATAGAAATCCAACAAATTGTAAGATCGTATTTTGAAAACCTATACTCCTCCAAATTTGATAACTTGGAAGAAATGGATAAATTTCTTGACACATACAATACCCCTAAATTGAATCAGGAGGCTATTGAATTCCTAAATGGCCCAATCACAGGCACTGAAATCCAGATTGCAATTAAAAGTCTACCAAAGAAGAAAAGCCCAGGACTGGACAGCTTCTCTGCTGATTTTTACCACACTTTTGAGGAGGAACTAACACCTCTCCTTATTAAGTTATTCCAAGAAATTGAAAAGGAGGGAATGATCCCATCCACTTTTTATGAAGCAACCATAACTCTGATACCAAAACCGGACAAGGATACATCAAGAAAAGAAAACTACAGACCAATAACCCTGATGAACTTGGATGCAAAAATCCTTAATAAAGTACTAGCAAACCGTATTCAAAAACTTATTAAGGAAATAATCCATCATGACCAAGTGCGATTCTTCTCAGGAATCCAGCCCTCGTTCAACATATGCAAAACAACTAATGTAACGAACCACTTAAACAGAATCAAGGACAAAAACCATATGATCATCTCAATGGATGCAGAAAAGGCCTTTGATAAAATCAGCACCCTTTTATGCTCAAAACTCTAGAGGAGATGGGGTTCAAAGGACCATTTCTGAACTTTGTTAAGGCTATATATGCTAAACCCTCAACTAGTATAATACTCAACGGAGAAAAGCTGAAAGCATTTCCACTAAAATCGGGAACAAGACAAGGCTGTCTGCTCTCACCACTTTTATTCAATATTGTTCTTGAAACCCTAGCTGGAGCAATTAGGCAAGAGAAAGAAATCAAAGAGATAAAAATAGGAAGAGAGGAATTCAAACTCTCTCTTTTTGCTGATGATATGATCCTGTATCTGGAAGATCCAAAAAACTCCATCAGTAAACTGCTTGAACTCATAAATAGATTTAGCAAAGTTGCAGGATACAAGATCAACATGCATAAATCAATAGTTTTCCTATACACTAATAATAATAGGACTGAAGAAGAAGTCAGGGAATTAGTCCCTTTCAAAATATCTTAAAAAATAAAATACTTGGGAATTAACCTAACAAGGAGAAATCAAGGATCTCTTCAATGAAAACTATCAAACATTGAAGAACGAAATCCAAGATGACCTAAGAAGATGGAAAAATGTCCCATGCTCTTGGATAGGCAGAATTAATATAATAAAAATGGCCATTCTACCGAAAGCTTTATATAGATTTACTGCTATCCCTATAAAGATACCTATGTCGTTCTTTACAGACATAGAAAAAGCAATTCTCAAATTCATTTGGAACAATAAGAAACCAAGAATTGCCAAAACACTACTAAGTAAGAAAGATGAAACAGGCAGTTTTGCCATTCCAGATCTAAAACTATACTATAGAGCCATAGTAAGAAAGACAACATGGTACTGGCATCAAGATAGAAAAGAAGACCAATGGAATAGAATAGAAGACCCCGAAATAAACCCTCAAATCTTTAAACATCTGATTTTTGACAAAGGGGGACAAAATATTACATGGAGAAGTGACAGCCTCTTCAACAAGTGGTGCTGGACAAACTGGTCATCCACCTGCAGAAAGTTGAAATTAGACCCATATCTTTCTCTTTGCACAAGAATCAAATCAAATTGGATCAAGGAGCTAGGTATTAAATCAGCTACCTTGCAACTGATAGAAGACAAATTAGGTCCAACACTTCAACATTTGGGAGTAGGCAAAGACTTTCTCAACAGGTCTCCAAAAGTGAAGGAAGTAAAGTCAAAAATCAGTGAATGGGATGCCATAAAGCTAAAAAGCTTTTGTACTGCCAAGGAAACAATCAAAAGAGTCAAGAGGTTCCCTACAGAAATGGAGAGAATCATGGACTATGATTCCTCTGACAAGGGTCTCATATCCAGAATCTACAAAATCCTCAAAAATGTCAACTACAAAAACACTAACAGCCCAATTAATAAATGGGCCAAAGAGCTAAATAGAAACTTCTCACCAGAGGACATTGATCAAGCCAATGAATACATGAGAAAGTGCTCTAAATCTC
>PVKS010042288.1:0-15513 GCA_004027875.1 Aplodontia rufa
AAGTAAACTACCATGAAAAATAATCAGAGGAGAGAAAAATAAAAAAATAAAAGGAACAAAATAATTAAATACAACTACAACTTGTGAAACTGTATTTGAATCATAGTTTTAAAAAATCTATAAAACTAGTTTGGTGACTGAGTGATATTGGAATGTGGACTAAATTTTATATAATATGAGTAGATTATTTTTATATTTTAGTTGTGATAATCATTTTGTGGTATATAAGGGAATATTCTAACTCTTAAGAACTGTATATTCAGAAGTACAATATTTGTCTCTTACTTTAAAATTGCCTGCAAAATGTATGTGTGTATGTATGTTTATCTGTATTTGTACCGTATTTGTTTTTGTCTATCTATTTCTATATCTATACCTTATCTATATGTGTTAATCAGCTTTCTGTTACTATAACAAAATGCCTAGGATAATCTTCATATAAAGAGCAAAGTTTATTTTGGCTTATAGTTTTGGAGGCTCCTCTAGTCCATGATGGTTTATCCTATTGCTTTGGGTCTGTGGAAAGGCAGCACACCATGGCAGAAATGGTGGAGGAAAACCACTTATATCATCAGTCAGAGATGGTAGCGTCATACAAGAGACTGCAGTCTCATAATCACCTTCAAAGATACATGCTCAGTGACCAAAGGATCTCTCACTAGGCCCCATCTCCCAAAGGTTTAGCCACCTCCCAATAGCACCACACAGGGGTCCACACCTTTAGCTCAAGGGCCTTGGACATTCAAGATCCAAACTGTGGCTCTATGTCTATATCTACATTTATATCCATATTCATATCTAAAGTCATTCTATATCTCTGCCTACTCTTAGATAAATATATAGGCAATAACAAATGTTGCATAATGTTAAAATTACTGATCTAATTCATGAGTATACAGGTGAGCACTGTGCTATGCTTTCAGTTTTTCTCTATGAGGAAACCTTGATAATAATAATTGAGCTAGAGGGAAGAGGGAGAAATAGGTCAGGACTTGGAGCCTAAAGCAGAGGCAGTCTGAGTGGAAAAGAAGGAGCAGATGTGCAGGGATAATTGGTAGCACTGGGTGAGTTGTTAACCCAAAGCATCGGAGGAATTTGTTAAGCATGAGTCATGGCACTGAGGCCTTGCAGATTGGACGTGGACACATTTTGAACAGAGACAGGAAAGTCTTTAGGGAAAGTAGGCTTGAGAAAGAGAATGATTCAGTTTCAGGAGGGTTTAGTTCAAGTGCATATGAGCTTTCCAATTGAACACTTGCTGGAGGAAGACTCTGAGGAAATCTAGACTGGAGATGTCACTTTGGCAGTCACAGAGGATTGTAGTTGATGTCATAGAATGGATGAAGGGTATGAGTAAAAAATATATACAAAAAGAAAACTGAAAAAAGTAAAAACTCTTAAGAGATGCCCCAAGTGGTGGGAACTAGAAATGATGCCAGCAGATGGAGCAGGCCAATCTGAAGCAGAAAGGCGATATCATGCACAGAAAGGAGGGAGGACCTGGCACAGAGTGGGCACTCTGTGAGGCTTTTGATTTAAGGAGTGAAGGCCATCAAGGTAAATGTTACAGAGCGGTCAAGACAATTGCAGTGTGGAGGGAGAAAAGGCACCTGAGGCTGTTGTTAACTTGGGCATGAAGTTGTTGGAGAATGCTGCAGTACCCCATTAAGGAAGCAGAAGTCAGCACCTGCAGGGGGAGAAACTGGGCTGAGAAAGGCTGTTCAGTACTCTATGAGATGGAAAGACATGGATTCAAGTCATGGCTCTTATCTTGTGAAAGACTTCCCTGGGCTTCAGTTTTTTACTTTCTCTAAAAACCAGGTTGGACTAAGAAATTCCCAATATTTTCTTAGAAAATTTCTTCAAAATTTTCTTCTGCTGTTTAAAAAATACAGTCATTTAGAAGGGATTGTCCAATTTATAATGCAGTGTCATTTTCAGTGTGGCACAACTGCTTTAACCATCAAGACCCTATGTAGAGATAGAAATATTTTACTCCTTTTTTGTACTCTCATTGCTTTATAATTATATTATTAGAATGGTCAGTACATATGTCCATATAACATTTTATTGTAAATAAAATGTAACTTGGCTGAATGGCAAAATGATACTTTTTGTTTTCATTTCCAGCTTAATATGTTTTTTTTTTAAGAATGGAGGAACTGTCACAACAGGTTGTTATGTATTAGTAGCTATTTCTAGTAAGAATTTAAGGGAAACTCAAAGTCTGTGCTTTTTCTCTACTCCATTATAAACTTTTTTATATCCTATTAGGTCCAAATGTGCAAAAAAATAATGTGCAGATGATATCATTTTGCTTAAATGACAAACCTGGAATGATAAATGCTATTCCTGGTCAATTAACCCCTGCCAGAGCTCTCAGTGACTAAAAGAAATGCTTTGGAACAAAACCTCAAATATCCTATAAAATATATTATTACAAATCTTCCAAAGAGGATAGTGTTCACTTAGAAATACACCAGTTCCATTTAACTCTGAGGTTCTCTATTTCTCAGAACATTTGCCAGAGGCTTGAGCTGAAGCTGGCTCATCACCAGTATCCTTAACAAAGCCTCCAGATCTTTGTTATCACAAAAAGGGATAAAAAGTCTGAAATCCTTCTTGTGATTCAGACATCATCTGTTATTCTAGAGCAATGTCAAGCTAAAGATTTTGGAAAGGATTTTGGCAAAGGGCAATTGTAGATTAACCCACAGCTTTCCTATAGATAAGTAACATCGTGGGGGGTAGGTTTAATCAATGAGTCAGAGTCCTGGGCTCTGATTTCGTGATGACTGATTTTCTCTATGACCTTCAATCAGTTACATAATCTTTTGGTCTGGGAATCCATTATCTAATCTGTGATATATAGACTCTGCTTCTCTGTTTGTTCATTTGCTCATTTAAAACTATAGCAAATGCAAGGTGCTATAATTTCTCTTGTTTTGGAGAAATTTGCAATTCTGTTAAGGACTTCTTTAATTTTTATAAAGAGAAGGAGAGGGAGAGAGTGAGAGAGAGAGACAGAGAGATAATCATTTTTCAATTAGTTTTTCATGTGGCCTTTGTTGCTCTGACACTCAGTTGTATACGTGGTTCTGGGGTTTGAACCTGTGTACCCACATATGCAGGGCAAGCGCCATAACCACCAAGCCACTGCATCAGCCCCAGACTTCTTTGTTTTAAGAGTGTAGATTTTAAACAGACCTGACCTGATGAGGAAAGTCAGTCCTACGAAGAGTGTAAATATTTGGTAAAGAAAGTGCTGGCCTCTGCTTCCTGTTGAGTGGGATGAGATGTCACATGGTTGGACATGCACAATGGACTACGCATCTTTAGGTCTTCGTCTCTGTTGTAATTTAGGACTTTGATAAACTGCGTGGACTATAATTTGGTGATTCAGTAGAATATAATCATTGTCATGCAGTTCCCTTTATTTACTTGGAAGCCTCTAATACTTGCCTTACTCCAGGCTTTCTTTCTGCTGAGAGTAACTTTCCACCCAGCTTAGACTCCATGACTTCTTCAGTGCCATGGAGAACCCTTACCATGCATTTGAATTTTCATTTTTCCTTGAAGTGACTCTACAGAAAGTGATAGAACTATCTCTATCAGTACTTCTTTGCCAGTTCTTTTTGCTAATATTACATTCAACTATGGGTGCCAGGTATTATGAAACCCAAGTGTTCTTTATTAATCCAGTTTGCAAATTCAACATGCTGTATATGGTCCTTCATGATTCAATTCATGATAATGTCATCCTCTATTCCTACTGACATACTTTACTCAGGTCTTATGCTTTAATTGCAACAAACTAGTAATTCCCCTGATGCAATATATCGTTTATCACATCCAAATCATTATTCATGCTTCCCTTATTTTTGAGATTATTTCCCCCACACTCTACATGTCCTATACACACCTATTCAGATGTCCACTTTCTCAGTTGTACTTCCTGACTACATCACTCCTTTCCTCAACTAGCAAAGGAGTTCTGTGTACATCTCTTCATACCTAATGGATACATCTGATGTTGCACCTCATATTTTGTTTCTGTTTCTGTTTCTGTATGTAACCTTCATTAGGTGATGACTTCGTTAAGATCTTTCCAATATACACATAGTATTTGGCACAAAAAGTGAGTGATCAATATATGGGCAAGTGACTTGACCTATTTGGAAAGAGAAATATAATTTCAGATTTGTGTAGAATTTCATGTATCTTTAGTGTCTAAGAAGAAGTAGTTGTATTGCTGTGGACTTGTGACCTTGAGCAAGTTAGCAAGGGAATGCTCATTGAATGAATGAGGTGGGGATGGAAAACCAATTATTAGTCTAGAAATAAATGCTGTATATATGGGAGGGGAAAATGGACTCAGGGGAAATTAATAATAACATAAGCCTTTTAATTATGTATATGATACATACATACACACACATACACACACACACACACACACACACACACACACACACACACACTATCTCACCTAAAACAAAGGTAGGACTTCCAGGCGTTCCATGGTGCAAGTTGCCATGACAGTAGCACCATCACTCTTCGCTTTTTGAGTTGTAGGATTTCAGGGGAGAATGGCCTGACACTAGTAGGCAAATTGCCAAGGGGCTGGGAGAGGTTACTGAAGCATTTTATTACTGACACTAAAGAAATGATGATAGATCTTGAAGCAGGAGAATTTACCATACTGTGGCAATGAATTCATTCGTTTCCAGAGAGTTGCATTTTGACTTTTAAAAGGAGATTTTTAAAAATGATAGTCAAATGCACTTCAATGGATTAAAAAGAATAACCATTTTAAAAGCAGAAGGTAGAAGCTGCTAGAGTATTCAAATCCATGCTTCTTAGCAACCAGAACAGATTTCACCCATAAAAGAAGGCTAGAGTTACAATAAAAAATAAAAAAAAACCTTTTTGGTTCTCTAGAGAATATAAAGGCATATTAGAGAAAAAGAACCTCTTTGAGATCTGTGGATGAAAGGCACTGCATGGATATAAAGTATTATTATAAAAAGAGAAGGACAAGGAAGAAGCAGTGTCTAGACTGCGTAGGTTATCTTGGGTACATATGAGAATAATTGCCAAAGTTAAAATGAGAGAATATCATGACAACTGGAATCATTAGAGTGTTCAGAAGTTAGTCTTATTTTTAAACATAACAGATAGAATTTCTTTCCTGAATCAAAGCCAAGAAAATGTAAAAGGAGAGTATGTGGATGACTTGATAACTTGCTAATATTTCCTCAAAAAGTCTTCACAGTAAAAAGAGATGAAAGGGTACAAATGACAACATCACTAATGGATACAGAATTATATGTCATCTATCTTCAGGTAAAGTTTGAGCCAAATTCTACACTAGGCCTTAGTCCTTAGTGATCTAACCAGGTGCAGAACAGTGGGTCATATTTATTCCTTATAAGATTGAAGAGTTATAATAAACAAAATAAAAACTAAAAACCAAACCAAAGCAAAACAAAGAACCCAAACCCAGTAATGACCAAATATTTTTTGTTTTTTTAAAGAGGAAAGTCAAGGGCAAGAATGCAATTTTTAGTGATGGGATTAAAAAATTAAAGTCAAACTAGAATTTTCATTTCCTATAATTCAAACAAGATCTTATTGTGTCTATGTATAAAGAAAAAAATGAACTATGAACTATGAAAGAAATGATTCTATTATTATACCCAAAACAGCTCATAGATTCTCTTCAGCCCGATTCAACTGTGTTGTTGAGTGGTATACAAAAAGCCGGATGTATTTGAATGAAAAGAAATGTAAATGAACGTATGCTGGATCAGCATAAGAACTGAAGTTTGGAACAAGTGTGTAAATTTAGCAGAGGTTTGACGTGTGGTCTGAACAGACGGTGGTGCAGTTGTTATCTGCTGAGGTTATTTTATTTCAAGGGAAACTGCAATTTCCCTTGAAGCCAATACCCATATGGGGTAGAGATGAAGAAAGTGTCATATATCTCACTATCATTAAGCTAATGAGGTTGGTCAAGGCCACATTCATTCTAGTTCTTGGCAAAATTTAACATAAAATTTTAAACTGTTCTAATAGCTTTGTGCTTTTTTCTGGAAAGGAAAACTAAAAGAAATAAGTAATGAATCAAAACAATCTTCCAATACATAAGGTCCCATTTTCAGAAACCCTGTTGTGTTATCAAAATGTCTTTAAGATTTTGATTATTATTGACCCACATTATTATAATTTTTTGGTCACAGAAATAATTTTAAGCAGGTATTTTTAAAAATCCAGCACATAAATAAAAACACTATGTAATGTTTGTTTCCTAAACCTTCCTTTCACCCACAAAAGTTTCAAATTCAGAGATGAAAATCATGATTCATGACTGTTGTCAATAGGTTAGCACAGTAGGGGGAAGTTTATTTTTGAGATGAATTTTTGGAAATTAGAACCAGTTTATAATTGCTAAGAAAGTTGAACTGGTAGGAATGATAATAAATGTTTCCTAATATGAGTCTTATGTGCAATTGGAAAATAGATCTTTTCATTTTAAAATCTTGGGATAGTTATTCATAGCTAGTTAAAATAATGTAAACTTACTTTGACTTTGTTGTGTTAAAATAATATTACAACCTGTTATGTGGATAATTCATTGAAATTGCAGAAATTGCTCTTTATATTGGTAGGCAATAACTACATAGTATAGTGTGTAAAGTAGAGGCTATTCAGTGAAAAATGTTCTGATTGCTGTCCAAATGCTGAAGTTATGATACAATGCAGAGCAACACCCAGTAATAAATGGAAGTACCATCTGCAGTGTATTACAAATGAGTCAATTTAAAGCCTTGTGTGGGACTCTCTAAACACAGTTGTAGCTGCATCTACAAAGTGAAGTAGAGAGTTTAGAAATTATCTGGTGTATTTATCAATTTAGACAGCTACTGTGGATAATTTAGATCCTGCAACCCTTTGCCTCTGTGAGAATTAGATATTCTTGGACTGAATATCTTTTATAATGGCTATAAATTTATATTTCTTTCCACCAGATCTGGTTTACTGTGCTAAATAAGACCACATAGGTAGGTGGGTTGGTGAATTCCACCCCACCACACACATACATTTCACCCCTAGGGGTTAGAAAAACACACTATTCCCTTTTCCATAACAACTCATATTGTAAGACTTACTGATGGTAGATCAGTAGCATCACCTCGACATAATATTATGATAATATATTCAATTAGAGGTTACATTATAATTCTGGGTCCTGTGCTCATTAGGAGGCTTCACATAGAAAGCTATTCCTACAAAGAAATTTTTTAAAATTATAATGGTTGAATTAAATCCAATTCAGTACTTGAAAACAAAAGCTAGTTGAAAAATTAAATCTGTGTTTTATAATTCCTCCCTATTCTCAAAACATATAGCCATCCATTTTGTGTCTATTACTAGATTTTGTTCTAGGTGCAATGCAGCCACATAGGCGCTCCAAGATTCCTTCCTTTCCTCCAAAAGAAATGACAATAACTATAATACCAGCATAACTATAGGAATTACATGTCTAAAAATATTTTACAAGCATATAAATAAATAATAAATTCCATCCTTTATCATTCTTAGTAAGTCATTCTTTTTAAAACAAGAAATATGCTGCTCTAATTAAAAATATTGGATTAATTTTTGTGTTGAATTTTCCAGTTCTCTTTTGTCTGTTATGATAATTCAGGAAAATTGAACTACAGAATATTATGCATAATTTACTTCAGTTTGCCTTTTGAAAATACAAACGCAAAGATTTTTCTAGTATGCCATTATTTTTAAGATCACCTTTTTCCAACTCTTACTTTTGAGGAATTTGTTTTGATTTGCTATTTTGTTTGTAGAGAAGCATTTTAACATTTTAAGTTACCACAATATTAACACTAATCACAGGGGCTGTGGCCAACATTCAGAGTGTCAAGGATTATTGTATGTATATTCTAGGTGTTAATTTGTTTTAATTCTATTTTAATTTAATTCTAAGTATTCTTTTATTAAAAGCTGGTTATACCTTTCAACTTTTAGGATATTACATCGAAATTTATCACTTGAATGTTTTCATACTATTTCACATGCATTTGATCAAGATTAGTATTGCATTTTTCATAATAAAAATGCTCTAAGTTTCCTGGTCTACAAAGGACATTGTTATTCATGTGTAGGTTATAGCGCTTTCTTTACCATGTTCTGAGATATCTATAATACTGACAAAGAGTGGGTGACTAGAGAGTAGGAATTCACTCATAATTGAAATTTCCTGTCCTCAAATTGATCACTTTCTTCAGAATACATATATTGAATTTAGAAAACCTCTTAAGGATTAATAATCTGAGAATTTTAGCTTAAAGTATAATCTCACAGTCGACCAGTAGTATTTTTCTCTCAATATTTTATGCATTAAAATTACTGTTTACTTCTGTGTTCTTGTTCTCCACCCATCATTCACCTGTCTGCATGCAAGTCTGTGTATAATGGTTTTTGGACCTTTTTCTCCAGTAGCCTCACTCTGGGTTTTCATGTTGCCAGTCACTTGAGGTGACATTTAGCCATTATTTTTTCTCTCTTATGTTCTTAATGGCTAGTCTCCCCTCTTTCCTAAATGTAGCAGCAGTGAGTGTGGCTTGCAGTCTCTGTGTTCTTGACTTTCTCTTGACTCTTGCACAGTAGAAAGCATTCTCCTCAAAGATGGCAACTATGCAACTGTTTTTCCTGGAAGTTAATGCACTATGGCCTTAACTCATTCTCAAATCTCCTCCCTTGTGAGAAGAGTTTCCATGGGACAGAGTTGAAATCATAAAGTAGGGCTGTTTATACCCCTAGAAATCTCCCAGTTTGTTAGAAATTTATCCAAATACCATTACAGAACAGTTTTTAAACCACAGTCTACTTAGATGAAGTACATAGAGAGAAAAGGAAATATATTTGAAGCCAGATTCTTCATTGCTTTATGCATCACTTTGGTTGGAAGAGTATGCAGGATTCTTTTTCAAATTGCAATGAACTCATGTGTCTAGTAAGTGGTAGTCTAATTAATGGAATTTTATAGATACTATCAGTGATGCATCCATGTACTCCTACGTACAACAAATTAATTCACATAAAATCAATGAATAATGATGTTAATATATCCCCAATGTGTTATTAAAATAAGAATAACAGCAAATGAAAGCTGCAGTCAAATAAAGATATCTTTGCTGGTCGAACAACAAAACTTTCTTTCTTAAAATTATGGTGATGTGAAAGTTCACACACATTGTTCTCCAGTGATGTGTGAAAGCCAGATTTCTTAATAGAATGCTGAATTTCAACCTTAGTAAGTACTAGTAACATGCTAAAATTCACTTACATACTCCAAACTTTAAAAACACTTAGTAAACCACTCAATAGGATATGTAGTAGCTTTCAATAGAAATTGCCAATCAGTTACCCACAATAACTGCAAGAAGGACTTGTAATTCTTCTGTAGTCCATGGCTCATCAAACTGACCCTTGTGTGAATCAACAACAATGCACATATTTGAAAATCACTGTGTGCATTGAACTTTATTTTTAAAGAAGTAAAACTAAGTTCTGTAGAAGAAAGTGGCTTGTCAGTTGTACTTACATTAAATATTTTTCTAGTTTGTGTGGGAAGTATTTCTTTAAGAATTTGAACTCTTAGATTATTTTCTGGGTAAGTTTTTAAATTTATTGGCAGATCTTTGCTTAAGATAGATCCTGTAAATAGAGATTTCTCTTCATCAAGGGACTATCTACTTCATCATAGAGCAGATGTAGATGTGATGGTTTGAAAGTTGGGTCTAATGTTATATTGAAATCTATCTGGTGATGCCTTCTATTTATTTTTTGGTTTCCCAGATAATAATAAAGTTTGTATTCTTTTGCTTCAGAATTGAGTATTTCAGGCCTATGATCTAGTCACATGTACATTAATTTAAAGTCATGGGAATGAAATTCTTTGAAATAATTCTTCCTTCTGAAGAATTATAGAGATTGACTGGAAGATTTCTTTCCAAGGACAGCAACCTCAGTTTGCAATGTGATTTGCTTTAAGATGGAAATGGCTCAGGAAATGATAGGGGTTATATCAATCTGCTTACCTAATAGGAAAGCATGCAGATAAAAAAGTTCGTCTCTGTACCAAATCTCTAATAATTTCCCTAACAGTAAGTATGGAAAACTCTAAAATTGAGAAGTTGCAACTCCTTTACCATAGAGCCTTAAAGGACTTGATAATTAATTTCCATGAGTTTTTACCGTGTATAGAAATGACTGCTTTGCTTCCCACCATTGATGTGTTAGTGGAAGCACAAACAATAGTTTGAAGAGGTAGCTATAATATTAGGAAGTTTTAAAAATAACATCCTGTAATCATTTTTGTCAAAAGCAGCCTAGACATCTTATCTCCCTGAAATGGTCAACCCGTGGGCAATTTTTCAAGAGACAGCTTAAAGTGCTGAGTAAGACTTATAAGGGGAAAAAATGCTATGTCACTGAGGTAGAGGTAAACTTGGAGCCCAGGCACTGAACAACTTTCTTTAAAGGTTATGGGAATGACAGCTAGTAGCAGACTGATAGTACAATTCTTTAAGAACTAACACGCTGCAGTCGTTGTTGCTTTTTGCCCTAAAATCTCACATCACATTCGATTTGGTTAGACAGCTATTGAACTCAAAAGAACTTCAGAGTTTCTTTCAAGTTTATTTTTCCACCATTCTCTCTTTGGCATTATAAGTACATTCAATCTCATGGGCACCATTTGAATTATTCCATTAAATTCTACAAAATCATAGTGATTGGTTTCTGGGATTTTTCCATTGTTAGGACCACTGTTAAATTTTCATGGCAATGCCATGGCCAAATAAAAAAGAAAATAAAAAAAGATATATTAAGATAGATAATTTGGGTGAAATTCTACCACTTAACTATATGCCAGGATGTTAGAGGGTGACTGGAGCAACATTGGGTGTAAAAGTGTTTGATATTTAAAAAGAAAATGTCGAATACAAACCAAAACCTTGCATTGTTTTGGAAGCATGTGTCTTCAGTATTTAACCAATGGAAAGTTTGGTCCAACTGAATTTGGAATATAAACACGTTAATAGTTTGCCCAGTTGGCTCAGTTAACTCAGTGTTAATTTTATTATCTATTTATAGAAGAAAACTACTATTGTTTGGGAGAAAGAATGAATCCTGAAAATGTGATGCTTAAAAGCTATGTTTCTTACTGCACTCACTGAAGGTCACTTTATCTGTTCAAGGGTAAAGCTTTTTTCTTTCTATCCTTTATTTTTTATTGGAGTTGGATTGCAGCCTGCATGGACTTTCTTTTTCCTTTAAAGATATCATTTTCTGCCTAATTGTGTCCAGCTTCATTTACACCCTGAAAAGATTGTGTTTGAGCTTGCAGGCTCAGGAGACTCTTCCTCTCAATAGCCAAACTCCAGCAACACTCTCTAGATATTTGAGCAAATGTAAGTGAAAGCTCCCTATGTTTGTTTCTATATTCCCTTTTAATAAAAGTTTAACTCAGGACACTATGAGAATATTTAAAGAAATTTATCTGTAGAAGTGTCTTCCAGATAGTATCCCAAAAAATACTTTTTGGACTGCAAAACTGTTCATCAGTCAGCAGAATTTCCAATAGCACATCCGATGTTTTCAAATTACTTTTGTCCCATATTAATAGGTAAAGGAACTAAAACCTTCTGCCTTCAGCAGATAATGATATTTCTTTAAAATTTTCATGACAAGTTAACAGAAAAGCATTTTAGAAAGCAAGGGTAAATCAAGGTTAGCAAATTGATTTCAGATCCAATGGAATGTCAATTCCAATCAATTAGTGAGTGTGGCATTGAATGCAAGTCAAGGGCAATGATGAGAATGTACGTACATGCAGTGGGAAATCATGCTGCAATTGACTTTTGATATCTGCCACAGGCGTGGGAAAGCAACTGATGCCATATGTTATCTCTGTTTTCTACCTGTAGCTTAAATCCCCAACATGGATTTGTATAGACCTACCTGTATGGCTTTCTCACCTACATCATCAATCTTGTGATTTGAGCTGCCTAGGTTCTACTAAAGAATCAATTCATCAGATTTTAAGGCAACTGGATCCCTTTAATTACTGAAATGTTAAAGAACGAGTGGTAAGGGAAGGTTTCATAACAGATCTGCTTTGCTAACTTGGTCCTCTGGTTCTGGAACTAAGGATATTTATTACCATAATCTTTATGACCATGATCGACTTTGTATTACGGTTCTAATTGGGTGGCCTGGGTTCCGCTCCCTGGGAATTCTTAAGCATGGTACAGTAATGTTTTTGTGCACTATTTTGGAATCCCCTTTCTTCTGGCCATAGTCCTGAGGTCATGTCTTACCCATAAACCAAAAAAAGTTTCAGGACTTTTGCTTTTTACACAACCATATTCCTTTTAAGTAATGTCTCTAAAGATCGTATGTCCCTCATGCTGCCAGTTGTTGGCACTGACTCTTATTTTCTGGTCTGAACAATGAGATTGGACTGTCCCTGGTTAACCTCCTTTCACTACAGATTGGCCTGTTGTTTGCTTTTGTTTAGATATTAGTTTGAGATTTTTTTTTTAGATTTAGAAGTAACTTTAGGCTTTGAGATATTCTGTCTTCTGTAATTTGTGGCATGAACTCACAATATTGTACATGTTTTTCAGATTCCTTGAATTTGTTGCTAACTTAGAGATAGATACTTCTGTTGCAATTGTGGCTCAAGAGAGAAAATAAATATTATCTAACTGGGTAAATACATTAATAGGAGGAACTCTGGTGGCATGAGGAATAGCAAATCAAGTGAATTTATTTTAAATGTGGTATTGGGTTTTCAAAATGCAGTTTAACAAGTTCAGCCCATACCTGGAATAGAAATGCTAATCTAGACTCTTAAATAAGGCATATTCTTCCCAAACAAAAAGTCAACTGGAGAAAGTGGAGAACTGAATACTAAAATGGATAGAGTGCAGGTGGTCACTGCTTTGAAAAGAAAAAAACTCCAACTTATATCAACTATCCATAAAGAACCTGGAGAGGAGAATGCTGATCTATTGAAGCAGATGGTCCAAACAAACATGAGCTAGGAAAACAAAGCAGAAAATCTGGGAGGAGAGCCAACATCTACAATGGACTAATAAACCCGAACAAACACCTCGGCAACCGTGTCGGATAGCTCGGAACACAAATTGGCGCTGCCCAGCTCATTGTCTTGGGCATATCAGAAAAAGCAGAGGAACCACCAGTCTCTAGAAACTCCCATTCACTGGACCAGTAATCCCTAAAGAGAATTAGAATCCTTCCAGTGCAAAGCTCTTGAGATGTGTGCATTAGCCATTGGTGGTGCTCTTCTATTTACATATACCAGTAAAGCAAGAAATTAGTTAGTATATTAAGAAGTTGTACTTGCAATGGGAACCTTTAAGGAAGGAAAATAGGAAGAAGGAATGAATTCCTTATTTAGGGATCCATTGCATCATATTTTTCACAAGTGGTTTTGGCAAAATAACAAACAAAAGGGCTCTTGGAGAAGGAACTTAAAAACATCCCTTGCTTGTCTGTACAGTGCTGTGATTATTTTATGTAATATTTCAATAGTATGATTTTATCAGTGAATCCCATGTTAATTCTATATAATAATTCATAATAAACCAGACTTGTTTGCATTGTTCTTTACCTACTGTAATGTGTCCATTGCTCACATTTTACAATGACAACATAGTAGTTGTGATCTTTGAAGACAGCCCAAATTTGGCTTGAGTTATCCATGAACTAGTTATATAACCTTTGACAACTTTTTTGTCCTCCTTAACTAACATCCATTGTCTCATCTACAAACTGAGGATGATAAATATTTACTTCATAAATAAATTAAAGCTATGAAATATATATAAATTCTTTAGTATAGCTTGTGACCGGGCAAGCAGTCAATAACTTTAACTACCAATGTGTTTTTTCTGTCTGTGCTACATACATATACAAATCATCACTTAATTGCTCAATGTCTTATAAACTAAAAGCCAAACCACTAATGACCAATTAAGGATGGAATTAATATTTTGAGAATTCTAACCTTCCAAATTTAATATGATCAAATTTCAGACCGAAAACTGTTTCAGTTTGGGGAAAAATGGTCTGATAGGTGCTTCTATAAGGGTAAATGGAAATATGAGAAATTCTTTGGTGAATCAGACCTCTGCAGATAAATATATTTTCACATTTTACCTAGACACTATGAATAATAGGCATGAGCAATTATTTTACATAGATATTGCTAAATTTTTCTTCAAAAGATTGTACCAATTTATATTGTTACCAGCAGTAAAAATATAAATAAATAAAAGAAAAACAACAATAGAACAAGCTATATCCTTTTTATTTTTTGCCTGTTTGATACCTGTGGAATAGTGTCTTCACCGACAATATCTTAATTATTAGTGAGGCCAAGTATCTTTTTTATACATTATTTGTTATTTATCTATATTCTGTGAATTACTGGATCTTATACTTTGCTTTTCTATCCGTTGTATCTTTTTCCTTGATTTATGAGAATTCTATGTAGATTTTGTTAATGGATATTGCAAATTCTAATTTTCTTTTTTTTTTTAAGAGGGAAGGAGAGTGAGAGAGAGAATCAATTTTTATTGAGTTTTTCACATGGCTTTCATTGCTCTGACACTTAGTTGTGTATGTGGGAGCTGGGGTTTGAACCTGTGTACTTGTGCATGCCGGGCTAGCACTGTAACTTCCGAACTATCACTCCGGTCCCTGCAAATTCTAATTTTCAATCTGTTATTTGCCTTTTAATGTTTGATTATATTATGTTTTCTTCTATAGAAATTATTGTTTATGTTAGTGTTGAAGTTTTCCTTTAAGGCTGTTGTGTTTTATGGTGAACTTAGGAAGATATTCTAAAATTCAAATTTAAAGAGAAATCTGTATTCTAACTGT
Organism: Aplodontia rufa; assembly: GCA_004027875.1. Taxonomy (NCBI): domain Eukaryota; kingdom Metazoa; phylum Chordata; class Mammalia; order Rodentia; family Aplodontiidae; genus Aplodontia; species Aplodontia rufa. The sequence continues at coordinate 15,001 of PVKS010042288.1, forward strand.
ATCTGCATTTAAAACAATGTTTAATACTTATATGAAATTGACTTTCTAATGTTATATGAATTAGAAGTCCAAGTTTAGCTTAATATTTTTCCTAGCAGAACATTCAGTGATCCTCATATAGTGTGTTTTTTCCTGATGCTGGGGATCAAACCCAAGGCCTCACATATGCTGGGCAATGTTCTATCACTTAGTTACATCATCAGCTCGCTCAATGCAATTTTTTGAGGAGTTCATGTTCTCATCACTGACTTGAATATTACATTTATTAGGTATTAAATATGTGTATAGTTTTTTATTTATTTTGCTTTCCATTGATCTTTTTGTCATTTTCTATGTCCTGAAATTTAAAGATTACATTAATATATATGGCTTTATGATATGTTTTTACATATGGTATGCTAACTCACTCTATTCTTTTTTTGATATAATAAACTCATAGCTCTCATTTAGATAAAATTTAGAGTTAGCTGATAAACTTGTATGAAAACCTGTTTAGAATAACTGGGTTTCCAA